>PVHT020000283.1:4567159-4580077 GCA_004024745.2 Catagonus wagneri | reverse complement strand
AAAGCAGAGTAAAGAATATAGCAAAAAAACAGAAAGCAGAACAAGCAGAACCTGTGACTTTGACACCATATAACAGCACAGTTGTTGCACACAGCATTTAATATTTACACTCATCACTACTTCAATGATTACTACATCTGCCACTAATTCATTAACAATGCCTTATATTCACTTTCTCACAAACTCCTAAAACATTTTGATAATTTCAATATAATCACTCCTTTGTAATTGCATATATTATATTTAATGTATTTAAATGTTTTAAGTGGAAGAAAAACGGTTAAGAACCCTTGATCCTCTTTTTCAAAGCGTTTCTTTTCTTTGCCTGATTGCAAAATCATGCCACTTTACACAGCATTAGTGACGACTTTCAAGGAAACCATGCCTATGTTTCATCAGTCCTGCTGCAGTTTCCAAGTACCAACCAGAAACACCACTAAGTGTGCTGGTAGAGGTGGGAGGCAGATTTCAGAGACCCCCTCGGACACGGGGCAAGGTTCTCGCCACTGGAAAACGTTATAGCTTAAGCCCTAACATCGGTATATAAACTTTCAGGCCTTAAAACTGAAGCTTATTCGGAGGCTAATAAGTGCACTCTCATACAATCTGCATTGTATTGCCCTTAAGAGATCAATACCATCCTTCGGGAATGCAAAGATTTTGAGATGTACTTCCTAATAAAGTTCCTGAGTGTGATGCTGCTGCTGCTAGTCTGAGCACCCTGAGAATCAACAATCATTTGCTGGTTTGAAATTGGTTCTCTTATGTTGCCATGAAATTCTATAGCATCTGGGCCTGAAGCTGAATCTGCCTTGGTGCTTTTGGGGTGTCTACTTTAGAGGGTAAGGAGCGGGCTCAAGAGTCAATGTTCGTGGACTCACCCCTCCCCACTAGCTGCCACAAGTCTCTCACAGGCCTCCATTCAGACAGACTCTCACTGGGTTCAACTTTCTCCATTTCCTTCCTTTCCTAAATGCAACAGACCTAGCCTCCCGGCCCAGAAACTGTCCAACCTTTCAAGTATGAGACATTCGGGACCGAGGTGGGGTGGGAAAGGACGACAGGTGCTCAGCACGGGGTACTGTTGAGAACCGACAGGCCCTAGGTCAGACCATGGGCAAACTGGAGTCTGGTACCCCGGGGGCTCTCAGTATTTCATGATGGAGGGATAGATACTGTAGGTGGAAAAGCAGAATGCACGGGACAATCTGGCTATGGAAGGGTACTGCTAATTGTCATCATTTGTGTCAGCTATTTAATATTTATGCCTAAATTATCATGAAGCACAATGATTACAAACATCATTAAACATATTAGACTCATAACGCTGTAGGCTTTATTCGGTTACAAAAACAAATGCTCAAACTTCATTGTATTTTCCCCTACACAGATTAAAAAGTTAGCTACTACTGCCAGCCACAAACCCACAAACCTGAGCCTCAAGGAAGCTAACTGCCTATGAATCTCGCTTATGACCTGATACTCTTGCTATAAATTAAAGAGTCCCAAAGGCAGCTGAGAAAGGGGAATCATGCAGATGTGGATTTGACCACAATACACTGGAGCCTAAGCACTGGTTAAGTAGAGAAGTAAATTTTTTTTGTGTCTTTTTTTTTTTTCAGAGCTGCACCGCGGCTATATGGAGGTTCCTAGGCCAGGGGTCAAATTGGAGCTGTAGCCCCTGGCCTACATCACAGCAACACCAGCTCCAAGCCACATCTGCAACCTACACCACAGCTCACGGCAATGCAGGATCCTTAACCCACTGAGCAAGACCAGGAATCAAACCTGCATTCTCATGGATGCTAGTCAGATTCGGTTTCCACTGAGCCACGACAGGAACTCCCTGAGCAGTAAGGCTTCTAAGAAAAAGATGTGACAAGGGGATCAGGGAAACCCAGGGCAGAGCAAGTTTCTGCAACTTGCAGATGAAGGCGAGTGGAAACTCAGGTTCCAGAACTGACTGGATGGATGAGTTGACATGAGATAGGGAGACATGCCTTTCTGGAGGGCAAAGGTTAGCAGGGGACTCAGTGACTTGAATGGGAAGATGGCAGGAGAGGTTCCAGGGTCAATATGTGTGTTCTGCTAAGAGATCTATAAAGTCAGGGCTTTTCCATTCTTTTCCCTTCAACGGGGGCTCTACGCAGGCAGGGAGTGTCTGTAGAGGAGTCTTAGAGGATAAAGGGCAGCATTTGCTTTTCTGCATAGTTTTCTTTGACAAGAAGTACAGTGTCCTGTGACAAAGTGGCCAAGCTCAAGCATGAAACATTCCACTTCTCTGTTTTCATAGCAAGCTCTAGTTTATAAAAGAGCTGATTCTCTGCCTATTGAGTTTTCTGTTCAACCCCCCTCACCACCCTCTGTCTTGGTGTCAACACACCTACACACCTTCCACTTCCTGCTTTTAGTCACTTCACTAGCATCACCCCAAGAAGGTACAGAGCAGAAGGTGAGGGAATACGGCACAGGAAGGGGCCTCCCTTGACCAGACCAAAAGGTTTCCTCGGCTCCCTCCATTCCAGGTAGCCCGGGACGCTGTCCCCGAGCTGGTGGAATTCCTACATTTTCTGTACTCTCCAGCCTCACCAGGGACCCCGTGTCTAGCAGAGCACACTGAGAGACTGACACAGGGGGTTGTAAAGAGCAGATTATGAAACCAGGGGTGTCAGTGTAGAGGTGCAAGTTCTGAGAAATCTTCGCCAGAGGTGCAGTTGGGGAGGGGGCCGGCAGAGAATCAGCCATGAGCTTCTTGAGTCCATGAGCTTCCCCCTCCACCCTGGAAGAACCAGAACCATGACTACAAGCCATCAAGAAGCTGTTGTTTCAGCTCCCAAAAAACACAACAACTTGGTAGCTGCAGTCAAAGGTCACTATTCACGCTCCCCCACACGCAGCCACACTTTCTTCTTACTTCTTTCTCCCTGTATTTTTCTTTATGTGAAATTCTCTCTCCAACTCCTTCCCCCAGTTTCACAGGCCAATTTTACCTGTCCTTCCTGGCCCAACGAAAAGGCCATCTTCCAGGAAATCTGTCCTGAAAATCCAGCTGGAAGAAGGTGCTGCTACTTTCCCCTCCCCCCCATGGAGAAAACAGTGCAAAAAAGCTGCATGATTTGTTGGAAGCCACTCTGGGCAAGTGCAGAGCCCTAGCTGGACATCCAGCCAACCATTCTCTCCTCCTGCCAGTCAGGGTCCTTCAAACCCACCCCGCCTTCAACCACATGAGAGGCTGCTTCATAAAACCATCTGCTTCGACTGAAGGCATTCAAGCAAGGACATAACCAAACTCATGGCTTAGTAGATGGTGTTGATATGACATACAAGTAACTGTTGGACTTGAAGCAAAAACACACTGAATGGTGGCTCTGCTTATTGATCAGTAGCACACTCATTCGTGGGTCTCTTTAGTACAACATCCAAGTCTGCAGATCCTGGACACAAATGAATTATATCCCCTGGGTCTCTAAACACATCTGAGTCCTCAACAGACAGACTCATGTCAATGGGCTGAAAAAGACCTAATAATGGAAAGCAAGTCAGTTATTCATTACACTGTCAGGAACACTCGCCAGCTCTTGGAAATATCTCTAACAAAACTAAAATTGAAAAATGGTACTCCATTCTCTCAGCCCACACAGGTTTCCGATATAGCCTTAAACCGTCTCACCGGGGGAGCCCTACCTGATGGGCTAAACGTGCCAGTCTCACTCCTCAGGCCTCTAAGGTCAGCCAAGCTGTCTTCCCTAAATACATACACTCCTTGAGATCCTAAGATGATACATGAAACCATGTTAACACATGTGAAGACTAAAGCTGACCCCTGAGCAGCAGGTTTGAACAGCATGGGAACACTCATGTGCAAACTCTTTCACCGTAAGTACCGTACTGCACAACTCACGGTAGGTTAAATCGGAGGAGCCAGAAAAGAGGAGGGCCAACTAGAAGTTATACCCGGATTTCCAAATGCCTGCAGGGCCGCCCCCCACCCCAAACTCTGCGTCGCTCAAAGGCCCCCTGTACAGTCACATGAAGTCCTGAACGTCTGCAGTAGTGACTGCAGGCCGCAAACAGACTACCTTCTGGAAAAGATCACACACAGGATGCTTCAAATACAGTTCCGGGTGAGACAGGACCCAAGGTCTTATTCTAACAGATAGCACCTATTTTTTTTTTTATTACTCAATGAATTTTACTACATTTATAGTTGTACGACGATCGTCACAACCCGATTTTATAGCACTTCCATCCCAAACCCCCAGCCCATCTTCCCACCCCCCAGCCCGTCTCCTTTGCAAATTTTGCAAAGTAGATGGCTCCTGATTACTCACCTCCCCGCCCTCTCTCAAAGGCCTTTTAACATAGCACAGGTGGAAAAGGCCAAGAGTTAGCAAAACAAGAGACCCAGGTAAAGGGACAATCAAAATTCACCACAGTCCAAATCAATTCTATCCGACTACATCATCGCAATAAAAACTTCAGTTTACCTTCTGCTGAGGTGCAGCAGACCAGGCCACACTCCTTCACCCACTTTACAGGCACAATAACTAGGCGGAGGTAATTCACCCAGAGCCAGGGTTTCCTTGGCAGAGTCCCACGGTGCTCCTTCCCTCTCCACCACCAAGCCTAGCAGAGCGTGTGGCCCTAACACTTACCGCGGGCCAGAGTCCACGTGCCTTTCATCAGGGCTGGTGGTCAACACAGGCAAGAACCCAAGGATTACACCTCTATTTCCAAGTCAGGAATCTTTAACCCCTACCTGAGTGCCTACAAATCTCTCAGCATCAAGAAGGGCAGAGAGAAAAAACACGATGATGAGGGTGGGGGTGGGTACAGCAATCCTTTTCTGCGTACCTACCTGGGGTAACATTTTGAGCTTTCTAAGCAGGAATATGAAAACAGCTCCCTTGAGAGGCTGACACTCAAAGGGACACCCAGCACACTTCCAACACAGGGCAGCGTTTGTGCTGGAAAGGGTAGAAGAGACCGCCAACAGTCTGAAATGTTAAAGGAGGGGGAGACCCAAAAAGGCTCAGACCCTACAGAAAGATTCCTGGAAAATCTTGTTAGATGTCAATGTCAACAGCCTTAAGGTTGATCTTGACCAAGAACTAGAAGTCTACTGCGGCAGAAAAGTTCAGAGATAAAAATTAGCTACGGGGAGGGTTCATGCAACAGGGACTGGGGAGCTGAACCAAAGACTTAGAGACATTTTTCCCTGAAGAACAATTATCGTACAAAATAATTATATAAAGGGCTCGCCATTTGGGCGGAAAAAGAGCCCACTGTCATAATAAACTCCCTTTTTTCTTTTTTTGGAAAAAACTCAACAATGCTTCCCTATGAGCAGAGAGATTGTATTAAGGCAGATAATTGACTTTGGGAAGACTCTGGGTTCTCAATACTTGTAGGCTTTGGGGGGCTGGGTGATGTAATTAAAGCAATCCTCAAATAGTCCTAGGACCAGAATTGCTTGCTGTTTTCATCTTTAAAAAAAATACATTCTATGCTTTCCTTTAATAATCTGGCTATTTTCAGTAATGGTTGTGAGAAGTCCCTCATCAGTTGCAAAAAAAAAAAAATCCCAAATGGTTAAGTATTTTTTTTAGTGTCCTTTATCTAGATCACAAGACTTTTAGGTTTTAAGTTAAATATCCTACTGTAGCAGCAGATGTGCCCAGGGAGAAGGAAGCCCAGCTTCCCGGGAGTGAGTTTCCAGCTATCGTCTCTGAGGACCCATGAAGCCACACCTCCACGAGAGCCGTCCTTCCTGAGCCCACTGTGAGCACGCACTGCCCGCAGAAGGACGCGCTCCTGTTCTAAGTGCTCCTCCTCGCGCTATAGTCCCGGCGCCGTGACTGCATTCCGTCCATTTTAATCAAACACTGACCTGGAATATGTTAACATTTTTGTTGACACCACTGTCAACCTCCATTCCTGAAAGTTCTTCATGCCTAAGACTGGGAAGCTCACCTGCTCAGCAACCACAACTCGGTGCATTTTGCTGAGCTATGTTCGGGCTTCTTGGCTAGTGACATAGGGAGAGGGCATAGGGAGAGGGCCAAAGACAGGAGGTGGCACTCAGTGGGCAAGACCTGCGGGACCCAGGAAAGCAAGATCAGAGCGCTGGGCAACCTTGAGTTGGAGATGGGCCCTGCCACCCTGCTGCTCAAATGTTTCATCTTCAAACTCATTTTCTTCTTGCTTCATGTCTTTACTATGCCCACCAGTGGTGCTATGCCACCACTCTCAGTTCTGCCAAGGCATCTATTAGCTCGGGATCTGAATATTTTCTTTTTAAATCTTTATATTTAATAAAGCTTAAATGTATAAACCTGGCTTATGACTTAAAGAAACTCTTTCATACAAAAGGTAGCTTTATACGCATATTGGTTAGCACGTGGTACTGAATTCTTCTCCAAGGAGTGCATACCTACTGAAACAGAAACAAATCTTTTGGACAGGATTCTTTGCAACGTAGTATTACTCACGCCTGCCCTCAGTCCTGTCTTGACCTTATTCTATCAAGTCTAGTATGATGGTATCAAATGGTATCATCTAAGAAATGTAGTCTCTGCCCACCTTCTTCTCTAGAACGGCTTCTCTAAATCTGTTTTCTCTAAATCTGTTTATTTTGGGGACTACCTGCTTTACTGAGGTATAATTCAAATGCCATATGATTCACCCATTCAAAGTGTACAGATCAATGGCTTTTAGTATGGTCACAGAGTTGGGCAACCATCACCAAAATAAATTTTAGAACTTTATCACTCTGAAAAGCCGTTCCATACCAATTTTCAGTCATTTCCCATCAGTCCTGCTACCCTAGGCATTCACTAAGCTACTCTCTGTATTTACTGGTCTCCCCATTCTGAGCTTTCATACAAATTCCATCATATATGACCTCCTGTCTTCTTGCACGGAGCATGTTTTCAAAGTTTATCCATGCTGTAGCATGTGCCAGTTTCTCATCCTTTTTTATGGCTGAACAATATTCCACTGTCTGGATAGACCACTTTTGTTTACTCATTTTCAGTTGAAGGTTGATACCACTTTGGGGCCATTATGGATAAATCAAAAGGTGATCAAAATCTAAGTGTTCCAAGTTCCCACTGTGGCTCAGCAGTAACGAACCCAACTAGTATGCATGAGGATGAGGGTTTGATCCTTGGCCTCGCTCAGTGAGTTAAGGATTCAGTGTTGCCATGAGCCATGGTGTTAGTTGCAGGTGAGGATCAGATCTGGTGTTGCTATGGCTGTGTGTAGGCCAGCAACTGCAGCTCTGATTCAACCCCTAGCTTGGGAACTTCCATATGTCGTGGCTACATCCCTAAAAAGAAAAAAAAAAAAAGAAAAATCTAACTGTTCTGTCAAAAGAAGAGATGTAGCATACTATTGAGAAACAATTCCAACACTTCATTCTCCTAATGAGTTAAGGTTGGTGACTTTTTTTTTCTTTTTTCCTTTTTTATGGTTACACCTGTAGCATATGGAAGTTCTAAAGGTTCCTTTCAGTCTTTGTGAATCTAAAATTGTTCTTAAAAAAGTCTTAAAAATAAAAGCTATGTTAACATATTAATTTTTTAGATTGTTCATTTCCTGTATGCTTTGGAACTCACTGGAGAAACATATCTAAAGGTGTATTTAGAATCTTTAAAATAGCAACGTGAAGATGAACACATCCATGTGAAGATGGGGTTTAAACTGGATCAAGACAGTAGATCCTGGGGAGCTGCCTTTGTGGTTCAGCAGTTAACGAACTTGACCAGGCCTCGTGAGGATGTGGGTTCGACCCCTGGCTTCACTCAGTGGGTTAAGGATCCAGCGCTTCCATGAACTGTGATGTAGGTCACAGACATGGCTTTGATCCCAAGTTGCTGTGGCTGTGACGCAGGTGGGAAGCTGCAGCTCTGATTTGAACCCTAGCCTGGGAACTTCCATAAGCCATGGGTGTGGCCCTAAAAAGCACACACACACAAAAGATAGAGAGAGAGAAGATCCTGGAATGCTTTATAAAAATAACAGCAGCCCCTAACTCTCAGGCAGCCCTTTCCAGGCACCAGACATTTTCCATGTATCCAATAACTGATCTTCAGCCATTCCTGGAGTAAGACTCTCTTCTTACTACCTCTACACTGCAGATGAGGAAACAGACACAGAGAGCTCAGATGACTTGCCTGTGGTTGCACAGAGACAGACACTGGCAGCTGGCTCCAACCCCCAAGTTCTTAGCCCCCACACGGTGCGGTGCTTCTAAGATGAGGGGCTGTCGCCGCCCCAGCATGGCGTCACGACACAATGGTTTTATGGTGCAACCATTTCAGCTACCACTCTCACGCTGAAAAATGGTGGATTTAACAAGTAGTTGGAATGAATCATTAGGAAAGAAAGGAGCGAGGGAGAGAAGTAGAGAGAGACACCCCAAGCTATTTAAAGGGGCAGCACATTTTCTCCAAGCAGCTCGGATGAAGACCTGGGCCCCGGTCTGCGTGCTCACCCCACCCGCCCGGTTGCACTTTGCCTGCTTAGGGAAGAGTAATTGCAACCCGGTCACATTCCAGAGCCATTTATTGTCTACTCAGGAGAGCAGACAGTAAATCTGACACACACACACACACACACACACACACACGGACATAACAGACTCCTGAATAAAGCCCGGCTGATATCAGAAAAAGGAAAAGTTCGTGAGCATACTTTAAAAATACACCATTACCAAAGGAGTTAGTGGAGGCACACTAAGCAGTTACACACAATAAACTTGAGAAAGTCACAATTTTTAACGTTTTCCTTCATACATTGTAAAAGATAAGCTAAAAGACATGTTAAAACTCCATGTCAGGGACACAAACCGCTCTGCACCCAAATCTGCCTCTGCTGCCCTCCTGCTTTCTTTCCAGATCACGGTGGAATCAAACCGTACCTGCCTTTCTTTAGCTGGCCACTCTGTTGCTCCAGAAAACATTCTCTTCAGTTCTGTCCACCTGTTCTGTTGCCCAGTCCTGGAGGCCAGCATTCAGATGGCTGTTTCTTTGAAAAATGTCTCACAGTCGCCATACGGCTCAATCTTATGTCCATTCTGGTCGAGCAGGAGGAGCTCTGGGCCTGAGGTCTTCCTCAGCTCCTATCAACACACACACACACGCGCGCGCGCGTCCTGGGCAGATCTGCCAGTCTGACTACGGCCCAGCTAGAAGGAGCACCGGACTGAGGGGCTGGTACCCTGGGGCCTCAGCACAAATTCAATGCAAGGCCTAGCGAGTCCCCTCTCACTGGTACTGTTTCATCTTCTATAAAATAAATGAGCTTTACTCTCATATATCTCAGCAGCCTTGCAGCTGTCAAGGTCTGATTCTCTCTCTCTCCTGGTCTATCCTGCCTGTGACACATGGGAACCCGGGTGAGAGAAGCTGTGGGCACCAACCAGGATGGAGGTGTCAGGTCCACAGGGACACCTCACTGATAATCATCTTTAAAACCACATACCAAACACCCCAGCCACAGGCTCCTTGGAAAACCTGGCAGCGCCATTGCCACCCCCTTAATCATCTGTCCCTCGAGAGACAGTCATCTCATCTGGCCACCCACCTGCCTTTGCAGCAACTGGGCATCAGTTAACTGACTCCACACATGCAGGTTCGGGTTCAAGTTTTCTTCTCCCCAAGTACGTGAGACTTATTCCTGCCCCAGGGATTTCCCAGGGCACATCTACATCATGAGACACATTACACAAATCCATGTGTTATTCATCCAACATGTCAATATCTAATGTGTTAAGATGACAGGAATCTTAGCAATAAGTGGAAAGGCCTGAACAGTTCAACTTCCTGCGACCACACCTGCCAAACTTCCCGCAGCATCAGCACCTGGCGTTTCTCCTCCCCCTCCTTAACAACTGGAGAATCCTACCTTCACGGAGGTAAATTTCATCAACTGAGCACCAGATCCCATCCCATGCCTAGGATCCCCTCTACCAGTTATCTGCTTTCTGTATCCCAAACTTCTCCCAAGTGGCTCCCTCCCATCAGCATTTTAACGTTCTGAAATCATTTACCTGAAAACAAACATGCATGAACACTCCCTCCTCCTCAGCAGCATTGAGGATGGGCTTAGGAGCTAAAATAAGAAACACAGGCAAGATTGAGGCCTGTTCAGAGGGCGCGGCAGTGACCCAAATGGAATGTGAGGCCCCAAACTCAGGCAGTGGTGAGAGAAATCACAGGCATTAGACTCGAGTTGCATTTGAAAGCTGACACATATCTGACATTTTCTCTCTCAGACAATATGCATATTTTAACAGGTTTTTGAGTCATAGCTGAGAAGTAGGGTAACACTTTAAATAAAGTGATAGGCCAGTGGGAATGGATATATTTATGCAGGAGAATCTTTGGTTAGCCACCTAATTAATATTACATAGCTACCTGTCTATCTGAGAATTTCAAGGGCTGCCATCATCTCCGGGGCAGAAACTTTGGAACTCAGAGTGTTCCTGTAGGTCCACCCAGAAGCTGCCCACATACGCACAGATGGGAAACATCATGTGTGCAGAGGCATGATAAGAACAGGGAAAAGCAAAGAAAGCATTTTCCTGAAACCCACCGCTGGCTCTGCACTCTGAGTGCATAAAGGGACTCCAGTAAGAACGAATTACCGCCTGCTCTGCAGTCATCCACAGAGAGCAATCTGAGAGCAGGGCAGCTCACACGGCCTCCCAGCAGACACTGTCATGCAGCAACATGAACACTACCCATCGGGGGAGCAGATGCATTAGCGTGAGCCCGGCTCCCCGGCAGGAAAGCAGCTGGAAACCCTGGCTGTCCAGATTCAGCCATACAGAGACACCTAAGGAAAAGAGCACAGCAGGAGACCTGGAGCAGCCCCAGGAAAACCGGTTCCAGGGCCAGTTCCACCAACAAGCTTGGTGACTTTGGCCAAGCCCCTCAGAGCCCCTTAAGAGCCTACCCTTCCATGCTCCTTGAGTTTCAGCGTCAAGCATAAGGTAAGGGTGATAAAAAAAAAAAAAAGGCCGTGAAAACTAAAGGGCAGCATAAACGTGAGTGTTGCAAAGAACACCAAAGGTCATTTTGAGCATTTGGGCGGAGTAACGGTAGGCAGGATGGGAGGCAAGTCTTAGAGGCGCAGGGCTAGCCTGCCCGGTGCAGGATGCTCCAGATTCCTAAGCAACATCCACTCAAGGCAGCAATCCAGTCAGTGCGCTGCCCCTCAGTGCGGTGTTTCACACCCCCCGCCCATCTGTGCCCAATACCAAACACGCGCATTTCCAATGGTCCCCAAGGGCGAGGCATCACCTCCATCGCCTCTAAGAAAAGGTGATCGTCACTCATTATAGGTTTTTCTTCCTCCGCTGGATCTTCAAATGTTCAATTTCTTTGGGGTTAGATTTGGGAACCTGTGTCAACAATCTCTCCCGGGATGACGGCACCCATTCCCAAGGCTTTAAGTCTCATCTCTAGGTCAAGGCCTCTCTCAACTCCATCACAAACACAACTACTAGCCAGCTCTATTTGGACGTCAGGGGTGGGGGATCTTGAAGGAAACAGTGCCCAAATAAACTTATTTTTAACACTCCAGAGTGTCTCTTACTCCCTTCCCCCATCTTCCCAGTCTCAGCAGACAGAACTTCAATCTACCCAGTGCCCCAAGTCAGAAACCCAGGAATCCTCTTTTCCAGGGAGGCAGTGTGCCCAAGTTGTCAAGTGCACAGGGTTTGGAATTAAGAGGGCCCAGGTTAATGTCTTGCCTTAGACAAGATGTGTGACTTCTGTGGTTCCACTGACAAACCTCTAAAACTGAGTTAGTGCTGTAATAACAATTAAGTAATGCTCACACATCATGTATGATCTTAAGGAATGTTCCCTGTTTACTATTATGCACATCAACAAAGTAAGGAAATAATTTTGAGATGCACTAATGTACTTTTCTCTCTTATACTGCTTTTACATGGCATTCGCCTTCCTCAATTCAAGGCATTAATTTGTCCTGAGAGGATTAGGATTATTATAAAAAGTACCCAAGTTCACATTTTGACTGTCAAAACATAATATCTGAGTACTTAGCACGGTGATTGTCTTGAAATTCTGTCTGCTGCTGTGAAGAAATGAATTAAGAGTTTGTTAAGTTTCAATTCCAAAATCAAAGGCCAGGCCTGGGGGTAAACAAACATCAGTTTCACTATAAATTACAGACATGAAGAATTTAGGATGTGCAGTGAGGGGAACTGAGAGAGGCTTGGAAGAAGCCAAGGAGAGGAGCCTGGAAGAAGGCATACAGTGGGACCAAGGGAAGCAGGCAGTGACATTTCAACTTGGGCTCTTCACCTCCAGTTTTCTGGCTTAGGAGAACCCCTGGGACCAGACCAAGGAAGAAGCCAAGGCTCAAGGGGAAAGCCCAAGTTCAGCTTTGGTGCCCTTGATTTCAGACTGACAGCACACCAGAACTGCTGGAGGACAAAAGGGATGACCCACGGGATGATGATGAAGGAAAGCAGAATGTGCTGCTTATAACTCAAAAGGCAAAAGGGCCTTCCAGATGACTCCTTCAAGAGTAAGCCATCTGAAAAAAGATATCAGGAGCCTATCGGCCACACATTCTGCAGCTCAATAATGTCAGAAGTACCCTTGATTAAAAGTCAGGTCGCACCTATGGCATAGAGTATCACTTATTTTTAAAGCAATAGATATGAGGAATTTCCGGGAGCTGGGAAGATGGCAGAAGAGAAGGACTGGAGCTCAACTTCTCTCCCAAAAAACAGCAAAGCTACAACCAAATGCCGAGCAACCTTCAACCAAATGGAATGGAAACTTCCAAAAAAGATATTCTGCTCCAGAAGACAAAGAGGAGACCACATCAAGAGGTAGGAAGGGTGATGACATGATAGAAGCAACCCCATACCTCCCA
>PVHT020000283.1:4473769-4561530 GCA_004024745.2 Catagonus wagneri | reverse complement strand
GAACAAAATAGTTTAAAGTTTGTCTGGAAACACAAAAAACCCAGAATAGCCAAAGACATCCTGAAAAAGAAAAATGGAGCTGGAGGAATCAGCCTCCCTGACTTCAGACTCTACTACAAAGCTTCAGTCATCAAAACCGTATGGTACTGGCACAAAGACAGAAATATAGATCAGGATAGAAAGCCCAAAACTAAATCCACGCATCTATAGTCAACTAATCTATGACAAAGGAGCCAAGAATATACATTGGACAAAAGACAATCTCTTCAATAAGTGGTGCTGGGAAAACTGGACAGCCACATATAAAAAAATGAAACTAGAACACTTCCTAACACCATGCACAAAAATAAACTCAAAATGGATTAAAGATCTAGATATAAGACCAGATACTATCAAACTCTTACAGGACAACATAGGCCAAACACTCTCTGACATAAATGATAGCAACATCTTCTCAGATTCATGTGTCAGAGTAAGGACAATAAAAAGAGAAATAAACAAATGGGACTTAATTAAACTTCAAAGTTTCTGCACAGCGAAGGAAACCCTAAACAAAATGAAAAGACAACCCACAGAATGGGAGAAAATATTTGCAAACGATTCAACTGATAAGGGATTAATCTCCAAAATTTACAAACACCTCCTACAGCTCAGCACCAAAGAAACAAACAACCCCATCAAAAAATGGGTAGAGGATCTAGGCAGACAATTCTCCAAAGAAGACATGCAGATGGCAAATAAACACATGAAAAGATGTTCAACATCGCTCCTCATTAGAGAAATGCAAATCAAAACCACTATGAGCTAC
The DNA here is from genome assembly GCA_004024745.2 of Catagonus wagneri. Classification (NCBI taxonomy): domain Eukaryota; kingdom Metazoa; phylum Chordata; class Mammalia; order Artiodactyla; family Tayassuidae; genus Catagonus; species Catagonus wagneri. The sequence continues at coordinate 4,560,722 of PVHT020000283.1, read as the reverse complement.
CACCTTACACCAGCCAGAACGGCCATCATCAGAAAGTCTACAAACAATAAGTGCTGAAGAGGGTGTGGAGAAAAAGGATCCCTATTACACTGCTGGTGGGAATGCAAATTGGTGCAGCCACTGTGGAAAACAGTATAGAGATTCCTCAGAAAACTCAAAATAGAATTACCATTTGATCCATCCCACTCCTGGGCATCTATCCAGAGGAAACCATGACTCAAAAAGACACATGTACTCCAGTGTTCATTGCAGCACTCTATGCAATAGCCAGGTCATGGAAACAACCTAAATGCCCATCCACAGAAGACTGGATAGGGAAGATATGGTACATACACACAATGGAATATTACTCAGCCATTAAAAGGAACGAATTACCAACATTTATAGCAACATGGATGGACTTAGAAATTATCATGCGAATTGAAACCAGTCAGACAATTAGACAGCAGCACCCAATGCTACCGCTTACATGTGGAAACTAAAAAGACACAACGAACCTTCTTACAGAACAGAGAATGACTCACAGCCTTTGGAAAACCTTGGTTTTTCAAATAAGACAGTCTGGGGGGTGGGGGGATGCACTGTGGGTTTGGGATACAAAATCTATAAAATTGACTTGTGATGATTTATGTACACCTATAATTGAAATAAAATCCATCAAGAAAAAAAAATAAAGCAATACGTATGCATTGTAGAGAATTTTAAAACTATAAAAAAAAAAAAAAGAGTAAGCCATCTACTCAGACTCTAACAGACCTCCTAAGTGAGGAGTTCAGCAATGTCTTGAGAAAAAGTCACTTTGGTGATTTAATACCATGACAGTAAAGACATCTTTGATTAGCTCTAAAAACAATGCATCACCACCCCAGCACAGTGAGAGAGGAAAGAGCACAAGAGAATAGGAAAACCTAGATTGATAACACACACTGCCACTTAGTGACACGATCTGGACAGGTCTACAACGACGGTGGGTACACCACATACCTCCCAATGGTTGTACCAAACTGGGATCGTCCTCTAGGACCATTGTTTGGATGTAAAGCATTGGAGTACTCTGCTGTCTCAGTATCAACTATTACAGCAAGAAACTATTAGCAAATTTCTATTAATGCAGCCTCCAAGGACTTAAAACCCAGGAGCACAGGGGAGAGTCAGGGACTCCTTCTCTTCAGTCTGGACCCACACCCCTGGCTTAATTAAAGATGCCAAGTTTCATAGTATATAGTAAAAAACCGGAATATATTCAAAGCAAGTCAATCAGAATTCTGAACTGTCATATGAGGAATGTTGGCCAGAGCAGGAAGAGTCTAGCTTGGGGAAGAAAAGACTAAAGGCACATTCCCAGAGCAATCTGTCCAGGTGGTTGCTTCAGAAAAGAGGCAGGAATTAGGGTGGGAGAAAGTGACAGTAAGATACCTGCTCACCTCTGGGTTCCAAAGAGTGGATTAAGAGGACCAGAGGTTTCCAGAAAGACCGGGTACCACAATCTTGAAGATGCTGAAAATGAACCCCTATCCTAGAAGACGACCTCAAAAGCTTTCCAACTCCTGGCCAGGAACTCTTAGTTATTCTATGCATTTCATGAACATATAATCTGCAAAATAAAGTAATAGGCTCTACAAATATAAAGAAGTAAAATGAACAGCATTGTAGAAATGACAACTCATACAACTGGGAAGAAAAATCTCTGCTTTGGGTTGCTGAGCCAGAGTTCTTACCGTCAGGTAATTCTGATGGATCAATATGTGTAGTGACAAATGGAATAAAACTCTTAGGAGCTCAACAACCCAGTGGGGAAGCAGAACTGGAGCGAGCATATATCGATCCCCAACACCTTAAATGAAGACTGATGCTCCACATTTAAACTAAATGCAGCTAGACTCTACACATTTCAACATCTGTATTCATAGGTCCCCAGAAACCTCTCAAGAAGCACAGGGCTAGGGGTGCAGCTACTAAGGATGAAGAATCAGATGCCACTGGATACTAGGGCTCCCCCTGCACCATCTCCCACTCTTTAATCCCTCTGCTACTAGGTACAAGGCGTTTTCTAAAAACATACCCCATGCTTCTAGGTTCTCTTGGTAATTGCTCTTCTAAGGAAGGTTAATATCCTTTTGAACCAAAAGGGACATCTTTTTTAAAGCAGATCATCGATCATGAGTCATTTTGTTCTCTAGTTCTGGGAATACAGGGGACTGAATTAATTTCCATCATATTTTGGCTGTAGGTGCCCTTCCTCTGGCTTCCAAAATCATTGATCTATGATGGGGCAGGGGGCAGGAGCCAGGCGGACTCAAAAAGCATTGCTTTTAAATCTGCCCACTGTGGTTCTGAAGGACATAAACACAGAACTTCCTCCTGGGCATGCTGCATCGCTAACAGGCTTTCTGCAACCTCCCCCATGCACAGAGGAGTTTCCTCACTCCCCAAAGCTCTGCTGTTGACAAAGGCCAGGCGGATCACCTGAATTGCATGGGTGGTTTCGGCAAAGTTCCTGACTGTGCTCCCATATCTGAGTTACAGTTCTCTGCCTTTTCATTTTTACAGGTTTTTGGTGTGGTCTCCTTTTTGCAGACAACAGAGTTCGAGCCTCTCCTACTTCTGATGTCTGACTCCCTTGTGGCTGAAGTTGATGTGGGGGCTTGCTGAAGGCTTCCTGATGGGAGGGACTGTTTTTTTTTTTAACTCAATGAATTTTATTACATTTATAGCTGCCCAATCATCATCACAACCCAATTTTACAACATTTCTATCCCAAACCAGTAGCCTGTCCCTCCCCACCCAAACCTATCTCCTTTGGTAACCATATATTTTTCAAAGTCTGTGAGTCAGTTTCTGTTCTGCAGGCTGTCTTTTAAGCAACCACCTACAAAAACAACTGAATGATCATCTGATTCCTGAAGGTACTGTATTGCTTTCCTTTTGCTTAAGCTTACAGATGCTATCACCGAAGGGCAGTGGTGTCCACATTCTAACACTATTCTAGGGGTTGTATATGATCAAAACAAAAAAAAAATAGGTTTAAACATACTGCAGTTGATGCTGCATTTCCTCTACACAGACTGGCAACCACTTACAAACTTCTGTAATTTTAATTTCAAACACAAGCCTATAAAAAGTCCAGAAGAACATTCCCAATCACATGGAATTGCCAGGCTTCTACTATCCCCTTGGCCCTGAACGACCATCTGTTCTCTCAGACTGACGTATAAAGGGACTCCTGCTCAGGACTGAGGTCTCTCCAGCACCTCTTTCCTTTGAACACGATGAAATAACAGTATTATTTATCACCAGACTGTCCCTACTGCCATCACTGTACAGACACTTACTGAACATTTTGTGCCAGAAATTATTCTAAGCACTTTTCATTTATAAATTCATTTAATTCTAACAATCTTATGATTTAGACACTGCATTCATCCCCACATTTTATTCTATTTTACTTTGCTTTTTAGGGCCAGACCCACAGCATATGGAGGTTCCCAGACTAGGGGTCGAATTGGAGCTACAGCTGCCGGCCTATATACCACAGCCACAGCAATGTGGGATCTGAGCCACATTTACAACCTACACCACAGCTCACGGCCATGCCGGATCCTTAACCCAATAAGCAAGGCCAGGGATTGAACCCGCAACCTCATGGTTCCTAGTTGGATTCGTTTCCACTGCACCACGAGGGAACTCCATCCCCATTTTCAAGATGCAGCCACTGATGCAAAGTGAGGTTTAGTGACTTACCAAGGTAACACAGCCAAGATGTCTTGAGAACACAGGCAGCCTTGTCCCTGGACGCCGTGCCACCTTGGCTTCATGGCGTTTTTCCCTTTCTACTAAACTTGGGCCCATTAGCAGATAAGGCTCAGAGCTACTCTGCCTTCTGGGATATAAATGTAAAAATACACACTTTAAAAAAAAAAAAAGACAGACCCGGTAACACAGTGTGAAAGGTATTATCACAATGTAAATAAAAATGCCGTTTCACCCGGCTAGGCTTCACATTTCATTAGCCTTTTTCACTGAAAATTATTTCAGATACTTTGAAAAAGCTTTATTCACCTTCACCACCGCCATGAATTCCGAAAGCAGCCCCTGTGGGGTGACAAGTGTGCCTTGGAGAGACACGGCTGTGTAACGAGAAGAGTGGGGGGTGAGCACATCCACTCGGCCCTCCCAGCGCCAGACGCGGGGTCCAGGTCCAAGCGCATGAAGCACAGGTTATTTCTTATAAAACTGAAGAAGAAAAGTGCATCACGCATCCTCTCATTTCCATCAAGGAAGTGGACACGCCTAAAGAACTTGACCACGTGAAACATGGCAGAGATGCAATGAAGCTGGGGTGCTCACTGGGGTCTGACCTCCTCGGAAAAGTCACGTCTGACCACACGGTGTGCATGGGTTTTAACAGGATTTAAAACACAGGTGAGGACCTGATTAAATTTGAATTCTATGAGATTAAATTATCAGTACTAAGTGAAAGAACCACTCCCAGCATGTTGCAGGAATCCATCCAGATTAACACCTCTTCATCACAGATATAAAAAGAGGCAAAAGATTTGTTAAATTTGCACATACATCAAGTCAGGGAAACCTAATATATCAGATGTAAAAGTCAGGGTTCAAAAAGATATGCTGCAACAATGGAACACAGGGACAAAAGGTGAAATTGAATACAGATAACTGTGAATCTCGCTCAGCATATAAAAAATCAATGATGAGAGTGCAGAATGAGGACAACACATCTTAAAAGAAGTTTGAATTTATAGTGACAGAAAGTAGATGGTGGCTACCTGGTGGTGGGTTTCAAAGAAACAAAGAAATACAAAGAAACTTTAGGGAGTTGAGGAAATGTTCTTTATCTAGATCATGGCTGTGACAGTTTCACAGGTGTGTGCATATGTCAAACTCCGTCAAATCTGTATATGCAATTTAATGTGTGTAACTGTGCTTTAAATATGTACAGCTTACTGCTAGTCAACTAACCCTCATTACAGTGGTAATAAAGTAATTCTTGTGCATATGTGGGCAGGGGGAGGGGCAACAGGACGTTAACAGCTTGCAAACTCAGTAAAAATCAGCAACATGAAATACCTGACCAGTCAGAGCAATTGCAGGCTCCTCTAAAAGAAATTCTGTGTGGGGCAGACCTACTCGCCTCACTGGCAGACCACGTTCGGAGACCACAGATGTCAGAGAGAAAGATCAGAGGGTGTCCATGGGTGACCCACAATGGGAGAGGGAGCCGGGATGCTCAGTCAGAGCTGGGGAGAGGGGCTGCCACTATGAAAATGCCCACTGCCCTGAACAGCCGCACAGGACGGAGCTCAGACCCGTGGTGAGAACAACGGGAGATGAGCAGAGCTGTGTGATGGAGACTCCTGACAACGAAGCTGGTAGAAATGGAGTTCTCGCTGTGGCTCAGAGGGTTAAGAACCCAACATCGTGTCTGTGAGGAGACACATTGCCACGGTCAGACCCTGGACATTCCTGTACCGCAAACGTCTTTCAGAGAAACAAAACCTGGCTCCGTTCACATCACTGAAAACATGAGGCTCAATCAGAAAGTCCTTCACAACCACAGCATACAACAACCTGGAAAAATAAACCCCCTGACATCAAAAAGTAAGGAAGGAACTGACACCATTCTAGGTAAGACTTCATCTCAAAGCAAAGTGTGAATTTAATTTATGTCACTTATGTGCAGCTTTTTTTTTTTTTTTGGTCTTTTTAGGGTCACACCCGTGGCATATGGAAGTTCCCAATTGGAGCTGCAGCTTCTAGCTGCCGGCCTTCGCCACAGCCACAGCCACACCAGATCTGAGCTGTGTCTGCGACCTACACCACAGCTCACAACAATGCCAGATCCTTAACCCACTGAGCGAGGCCAGGGATCAAGCCCTCGTCCTCATGGATACTAGCTGGGTTCCTTACTGCTGAGTCACAGTGGGAACTCCCTGAAGTTCTTTTTAAAAATAATTTTCCCAAAGAAACAAATCCCACACTGTCTACAGCTTATAAGAGATTCTGAAGTGTCCCTAGTCCATGCTTGTGTATCCCAGAGTATTCCATCCCAAGGAAGATAAAGTTGTCGATTTATGTTGTTGTTGTTGTTGACCTCTGGACGTGGAAAATGCAGAACTTCCTCATTTCTCCTCCCTCTAAAACACCATTCCACTGTCAGAACCTCTGTGGGAACACTCCCACGGGAGGGGGCAGGTGCCACACTCCCCTTCCCGGGGCCCCCAGGCAGGAGCGGTCCCATCTTTCACTATCAGTCAGAGTTTGGCGGCACAGCAGAGCCATATAGAAAGGTGTGTGCTCAACCACCTCGGCTACCTGAGCAAATGAATTTTATTCACAGTGTCCTCACTCTCAGAAAAGATCACAGCAGCTCAAAAAAAAAAAAAAAAAAATCAGACCTGGGGAGCACAATTAGACTCCCACAAGCAGAGCTAGAACATACACCAAAATTCTCATCTCATAGTGGGATTTAGTTACTTTTGGGCCAGTAGGGGAAAGGTCTGTCTTTCAGTCCTCAGGGCCGGGAGGACTACAGTTGGCTCTGTTCTTGGGAAAACTACATGGGGCCAGTCAACAGGCACCATGGATGGAGGGGACACGGCTTCTCAGCTAGTGAGGACAGCCTCAAGGCAACTCCAGTCTACTATCATTCATAATATAGAGTCATTGAAACAGGCATGGTAGATGTTTCCACCGTGGTGCAGTGGGTTAAGAATCTGACTGCAGTGGCTCGGGTCCCTGTGGAGGTGCAGGTTCTATCCCCGGCCCAGTGCAGTGAGTTAAAGGATCCAGCAGAGGTCGTAGCTGCAGCATGGATTCGATCTCTGCCCTGGGAACTTCCATATGCCACAGGAAGTGGAATAAAAAATCCAAAATTCAAAATTTTATTTTATTTTATTTTATTTGTCTTTTTGCCTTTTTATGTAGAGCCACACCCGCGGCATATGGAGGTTCCCAGGCTAGGGGTCTAACAGGAGCTGTAGCCGCCGGCCTTCGCCACAGCCACAGCAACGCGGGATCCGAGCCGCGTCTGCGACCTACACCACAGCTCATGGCAACGCCAGATCCTTAACCCACTGAGCAAGGCCAGGGATCGAACCCGCAACCTCATGGTTCTTAGTCGGATTCGTTAACCACTGAGTCACAAAGGGAAGTCCCAAAATAGAATTTTAAAAAGAAAAATTAAATATAATTTAAAAATTGAAAATAATAAAAAAATAAACAGGCAAAGTATTTCCACAAGAATCTAAGCTTCTCATAAGAAGGTGTTCTCACCCTTGGAAATGGGATAGGAATATGGAGAGAAGGACAAGATCTTGAAATACAGCCCATCAGAGAAAAACTGTTCTTTGAACAGCCCTTGTAGTACACTATCTCTTTATCTAAGAAGCTCTGAAATGTCTCCATTGCTCTAGGCCAGCATTTCCCAAAGTGTCCTTGAGATAATCCTTGAACACAGTTTTGTGTCTAAATATGATTTGCAAGCCCAGCATCTCCCGTCTCCCTCTTGGAGACTCAGAATGACGGCAACATAGCTGCTCTGAGGGGCCCTCCTGCCTTGAAGGCAGATGTTTCCCTGAGGGCTTCCTAAAGTCGTCCCACCATCTCTGTGCCCTTTTTAACAGAATACACTTTGCTCCCCAAGTTCACCTGGCTTTCAGAGGCCCCCACAGCCTGGCCACCCTGTCTCCAATGGCAGAGTCCACAACCTCCTACCGACCCACTTATCACCACTTATTCCCTGGTGCTGCTCCCTGACCATGCCTTTGGTGCCTAATGGCTGTGTGGAGATGTAACTCACAGAACACACACCCATGTCAAGTACACAGTTTCGTGGGTTGTCAGTGCGTTTGCAGAGCTGTGCTTCCATTGCTGCAATCGATTACAGAACAGTGTCATCACTTCTCTCCTCCTTGACCAAAAGAGACATACCCATCAGCAATCACCCCTATTCCCCCTCCAACCTCCAGCCCTAGGCAAACACTAACCACTCCTCTCTACAGATTTGTCTATTCTAGACACTTCTTATCAGTAGCATCACACAGTCTCTTCTGTCTGGCTTCTTTCACTTAGGAATGTTTTCAGGGTTCATCCATGTGGTACCTGGTATCAGTGTTTTGTTCCTTTTAGGAGTTAAATAATATTCCATTGTCTGGATACAACCACATTTGACTTATCCACTGGCCAGTTGATGGACATGTAGCTTGTTGCCACCTTTTGGCTACTATGAATAATTCTGCTACAAATGCCTGTGGATAAGAGTCTGTGTGAACATACGTTTTCATTTCTCTCAGGTACCTAAGAGAGTCATGTGATAACTCTGTCTAACCTTCTGAAGAGCTGCCAGACTATTTTACAAAGCAGCTGCACCATTTTACCTTCCCACAGTAGCGCAGGAGGAGTCTAATTTCTCCACATCCTCGCCAGCACTTGTTTTTACGTGTTTTCCATTACAAACATCCTAGGGGGTGTGGAGCATTACGTCATCATGCTTTCGTGACCGTGCTTTGTGACGCTCCCTTTTGCGGTAATGGTCACTCTGTTCCACCCACGTAGATGTCTGCTTCTCACTCCAAGTATCCTACCGATTCCTCAAGATCCAGCTGAAATCCTACAGTTTTCTTGGACTGGGTGTGACATCTCTCAGCTCAATTCAGAAGACCCTGAGAATGGCCTCAATTTAAAGTTCCTGCAGTTTCAGGCTTTGGGGCTTACTAGGTCTTCTTTCTCCAACCAGACTGTGAGCTCTTTAAGAAGCGGAGGAGGCCTTCTGTTTTTTACTGTGCATTCAGGAAGGAGCCTATCAAATAAACTGATACTTCAGAAATGTTGGCTGATATAATTTAACACAGGAGCTGAGACTGGAGTCGGAGGGGGTGCTAAGAGAGGGAAAGAGCATTTGGTATCTCAAGCTGGGAGGGAGGAGCAGAAATAAAGTGACGGTCAGTCCCCCTCTCACAGTGAACTGTAGGTTCTTAGGCAAAAGACAGAATTTACGAATTGGAGGATTTCTATTACTCTAATTTTTTCTTCACTGGAAGTCTCCACTGGCGCTCAAGTCTGATCTCGAATTTTACAGGGATGGAGAGACAGTGAACCAATCCTCTCTGCTTATTGGATGTCCTCATCCTTTCCATGCAGCATAGCAGGGCTCTGCAGGAACTCTCGCGATGGCGATGAAGGCCTGGCTGTACCCCTTCAGCTTTGGCAGAGTTCCCCGCCCCCACACACATTCAAAGCATCAAGAGCTGGAAGAATCCCTGCATGAACCACATTGAGAAAAAAAAAAATCCAGTCCCCAGTGAATCGAGAGAAAGAATTGCTGAGTCCAAAGCTGACTAAGTTACAGTCACCAAAGACTGGGAGTCATTACCTTCAGTTTCTTTAACTCTTTCTTTCAAGCAATGGTTATGGAGGCTCAATTCAACACAAACTGTCTTAGACTATGGTTACTTGATCCATATAACTGATGAGTAAGGAAGAGCACAGCACAGTCGGCAGGTACGTTAAATGAACATGTTCTAGTGTTTAAGGTGCCAGAAAAGGCCTGCAATGGAAACACAGCAAAACCCCCGTCCCTGCATCTGACTAGTGGTTCTCCCTCATTCCCTCATGGCACGGATTCTGCTGGGGCTTCTAATATGCCTCCCAGATCAATAGCAGTAACCCTGAGCTGCTGACAATAGAACTTATTCAAAAATAGCTCTCTCCCGTGGCCACATGTGCTGGCCTTATACTTTTAATGCACATTCAGGAGGAAAAACTGCACAAGAATTTCAGCAAAATGATTTGACTACACCCTGGGACTTGGTGGGTAAAATGAGTACAAACCTTAAGGCCTTAAAAAAAACCCTTAAGGAAGCAATTCCATGTCCAAATTTACCATCCAAACCCCTTAATCATCAAGTGCGTTGCCCTAGGCAAGACTGTATCACCACCGCCCTGGGTGCCCACACCTCCCCTATCCCTCTAACTGGTGCCAACACGGACCCAGATGAGCAGACGACCCAAAAACAGGATACCCCCGAGCATAGCTTCGGGCATGGAAAGGATGTATGTAGGCATTTAACCAAGAGACTGGAAGTTTCTCAAAGCTGTAGGGGAGCCTCAAGAAGTCTGATAAAGAACAGTAACTTCTGATACACTGAAGTGCACCTGGCTAAGGGAGGAGAACGGGATGGAAAGCAAACATCCACGACATCCCTGAAAGGCAGGTCTCAGGGAGCCTGCAAACCTTCAGCGTTGCTAGGAAAGTACTGGAAAGAGGCCAAACTCACCTTCCACCTGTGAACCATCAAGAAACCATTCGTCAAGGAGGAAGGACTGTCTTCTTCACAGGAATCCGATGAAGACTCAGTTGAAATGATTCTCTCAAGACCCAGACGCCTGTGTAGACCCCAGGTTTCCTCCACTGTGCAGCCACGTGCTGCATCACCCCACCCACCACTCATTCTTCTCCCCATATGATCTGACCTTGAACCACAATGCAGTCAGCAGCTGTGGGCCTTAACAGGTTACCAGATGAAGTGACTCCTGGCCAAGCCCTGACAGCAGACTAGAATAGTTGGGGCAGTTTCTTAGGGCATTAGAGAGGTCAAAGGTCACGGCCAATTTAGCTCCACAATCTTTTATCACATTTAGAGAAACAAAATGATTACAGACGATTCTACTTATTAAATTGCTCAGTTCTCCAATCACTGCCTATATTGAATATCATCATTGCTTATCCATAAGGAAGTAGACTTTTTATGTACTGATCTCCACAGCCAGCAATAAAACATTATAAATTAGTAAGGACGCTGATGTGACAGTCTGTCCTATGGAAACTTTCACGGGGCTGAAAATTATACTCTGACATCCACTGAAGCTCAGACCACCTTCAGTGGGATTCTCGCTCACCCACACACTAAATTAGTCTAAGTAGACTCCTTCCCCAAAAAACGACTTCTATCTTTACTGCCAGCCCTGTAAGATGTTCTCTAGAGGTGGCAAGAAAGATTTAGCTGAAAGGATCCAGCATTTTGGCATTAATTGGAATATAGATTGCCACCAAAACTTTGGTACAACTATCTTTCCTCGTATTATATCTTGACAGTTCAAGACCAAAACGGTGGTGGTTAATTTCAGGCGTCAAGTTGGCTAGGCCACAGTTCCCAGACATTTTGTCAAACACTAGTCTGGATACTGCTGTGAAACTTTTTTATATGAAATTAACATTTATATCAGCAGACTTTGAGTAAAGAGGATTACTCCTCATAATACAGGTGGGCCATACCCAATCAGTCAAAGGTCCTAAGCGGGGTGGGGGGTCGGGGTAATTCCCCACCAAAGAGAAGTTAGCCAGTTGAATTCCGTGAGGCTCAATACGCAGCAGCCTGCATTTTCCCTGGATCCTCCCTGCAGATTTTGGACGTGCCCAGCCTCCACAACTGCGTGAGCCCAATCGTTAAAATAAAAATCCGTCTCTCTGTATACACACACATACACCCACACTCCATACTGGTTCTGTTGCCCTGCAGAACCCCAACTAATACATGTACCTAACCCACCTTCTGATGAAACAGACCTGTACCTATTTTTCAGAGTCAGAAAGAAAAGAGCAAAATGAGGGATTTGCTTAAGTGACTAAACAGAACTCCACTTCCCGGCTAAAAACTCGAAACCACTATGTATGACTGCTAATGGGAAATTTCCATTTCTGCCCCAGATGTCTGGTATCAAGAAGTTGCCAAAGAGTCCTTGTTCCCTCCAAAGGGAGCCTTCACCATGATCTGTAAAGTGAATGGATTCATTACACCTGGAGGGGAGAGGACCAAAAGAAAGTCAAGGCGAGATGAAATGCTAGGCGACTGTACTGCTCCAAAATAAAGGAAGTCTAAGGAGCCACTGCTCTCCAAGCCTAGGTTCAAATTCACAAGAATAAGATGAAGACACAAGGAAACGTGGTCAGAAAAGAACCTGGGCTGGTTTGGTTTCTAACTCTCCTTCTCGATCTCAGAATCACCATTCCACCATCAAGAGAAAGCAGCCCAAGAAGGCAGACACTCCCCAAGGCAGACTTCTGGGCTGAGGTTATCTTACCTGGCCATCTGCTTGTAGGCTTCCTCTGCCACGGCGAAGATGTGGGGGTCCATGTCCCCCATGTTCTGTCCACTGTAGGCATAAATGACATCTTGACCATAGATTGGCAACTGTTCATAAGGATTAATGGCAACAAGCACGATACCTGCAAACAGACAATGCAGTCAGATCCTGACAGCACAGTGGCCTCCCGACATGAGCTTTAAAGGCTCCCGCTCATATACATCAATACAACCTAATCGTATATATCACACACATCAGAGAAGGAAACAGTAACAGAATGAGTCTTAACCAGTCCCTCAACTAAATCAAGATGTTATCTCTGTTTACCAGGCACTCGGCTAGGCCCTGATGGAGAAAAGACTGACAGGCCAGGACTTCTAAATACCCTAGAACGGGAAATAAGCACATATATGCATGTGCGCGTGCGTGCACATACACACAAATGCTCAACAAATTGAATTGATAAAATACATGCAAAGTGTTGCAAGATCAGAAAGAAGAGGCTTAACTCTGCAAACAGATGCTAGGCTTAAAAAGTCACCTCAGAATTAACATCTAGAAGAGAGACTATTAATTTCTCACTAGCATGTGGGTTGTCTGAACTAAAATGCAAACAATTTGTGAACAGGAAATACGATTTACACATCTTAATGTCAAATCTTGGCTCAGCCAATTATTAATTGTATGACTCTGCCCAATTACTTAGCCTCTGAATGCCTTAGTTTCCTGGACTGTAAGATGGGGAATAATAATTGCATTTCCCTGGTTATCCTGAAGATAAAATGATGACTAGAGTGAACATTTAGACCAGCATCTTGCATGGTAAGTGCTGAGTACTGGCTATTTTTTATTATCTAACATCACATTATATCATGTATTAACTTTCATGTCACTATTTCTTCCATCTTGTGTCCCCAAAAGGACACACTGCAATGATGGACTCAATAAATATATGTTGAATGAAGGGTTAGCAAATCGTTTAACCCCTCAGATCTCTGATGGAAGGGCAAGGTAAACTGACATTTGAGAATGTGAAAAGACAAACATAAATTCAATATTCAAGATGAGACAAATTCATGCCTTTTTCTTTCACATGAAAGCACATTCTGGATCTCAAGGGAACAACCGACAGGGGTGTGAAAAACGCAAGCCTCTCCAGTCATTTAGGCAAGAGGAGGCGGGAGTGGAAAGAGTCACTGGCGGGCTGGCAGAGCTACCGCACTGTGTGTCCCCTCCAGTCTTTGATTTTTTTTTTGTCTTTTTGTCTTTTTATCTAGGGCCACACCTACGACATATGGAGGTTCCCAGGCTAGGGGTCTAACAGGAGCTGTAGCCGCCGGCCTACACCAGAGCCACAGCAACGCGGGATCCGAGCCGCGTCTGCGACCTACACCACAGCTCACGGCAACGCTGGATCCTTAACCCGCTGAGCAAGGCCAGGGATCAAACCCGCAACCTCATGGTTCCTAGTCGGATTCGTTAACCACTGAGCCATGATGGGAACTCCCCCTCCAGTCTTTGAAAAGAACCACAATCAGGAGGATGAGAAGACAAACCATAGACAGACCTAATAAAGGACTGTTTTCCAAAATACGCAAAAACTTCTAAAACTCGACAATAAGGAAATGAACCATCTGATTAAAAACAGGCAAAAGACCTAAAAAAACACCTCACCAAAGAAGATGTACAGATGGCAAATAAGCATGTGAAAAGATGCTCCACATGCTTCCCATCATAAATTATCTGGGAATGCAAATTAAAACACCAATGAGATACAGCTACACACCTATTATGGCCAAAATCGACAACACTGACAACGCTAAATATTGGCAAGGATGTGGAACAATGGAAACTCTTATTTCACCACAGGTGGGAATGCAAAATGGCCCAGCCACTGTGGAAGTTTCTTATGAAACTAAACATACTCTTACCATGTGATCCAAAAATCACACTCCTTGGTATTTATCCAAAGGAATCGAAAACATCTCTAAACAGAAAACTGCCCATGGATGTTTATAACAGTTATGTTCATAACTGCCAAAACTAAGAAGCAACTAAGATGTTCTATAACGGAGACAAGCTGGGATCCATCAAACAATGGGATCTGAGTGTTACAAAGAAACAATTCATCAAGATATGAAAAGACTTAGGGGGAACTTAAATACCTATTACTAAGTGGAAAAAGCCAATCTGAAAATGCTACATACTGTGACAGCAACCATATGAAATTCTATAAAGGCAAAATTAAGGAGACCGTAGGAAGGATCAGTGGTTGCCAGGGGCTGCGGGGAGAGGGATGAGCGGGCGGAGCTCAGATGAGTTCAAGGGCAGTGAGACTACTGTGATGAGACACTAACAGTGGATGCATGTCATTACACATCTGTCTAAACCCACAGCACATACAATACCAAGAGTGACCTGATGTAAACTATGGACTTTGGGTGATGATGATGTGTCACTGTGGGTTCATCGGTTTTAATAAATGGGTCACTCTTGAGCAGAATGTTGACAGTGGAGCCTGTGCACATGCAGGGGAAGGGGGTAGCTAAGGAATCTCCATACCTTCCACTCAGTTTTTCTCTCAACCTAAAACTGCTGTGAAATGTAAAAGAGGGAGAAAATATGAGAGAAAGAGAGAGAGCGCCACTTGAAAGGTAGTAAACCACATTATCCAAGTAAAGAGGAAAAAGACACACAAGTCCTCTTCGGATGAAAATCTGCCAGAAAGGACAAGTTGGGCTGAAAAATAAGGCCCAGAACTCTGACAAACGCCGCATCATAAAGTGCATGACTTGGAGAATTCTCTTAAAATAGTCTCACATATTCGATCGGTTACTGAGAATTGCATAAAACCCTAATTCATGTAGCAATCCATTCAGATTTGGATACTGTACTGAGGTCACACATTTTCCTAAAACATCTCAGTCCTCCCGAGCAGTAAGAGTGTTTCTTGGGGACTTAGAATTCTGAGCTGTGTCAGTCACTCTGAACAGATGAAGCTGGAGAAGCCACAGCACTTTTGGATAAGTAGCTAAAAACACCAGGACCTTTTGGAAGGCCTTTGAAAAGCAAAGCTGATGATCATTCATTCCTTTCTCCAAAAAGGGAGATTTTTCAAAAATCTCTTTGAAAAAAAAAACCCACACTTTATTGAGGGCTCTGATAATTAATGGTTTCTTTCAAATCAAACTCCTGCTTACTAGCAGTTGGGGCAAAGGAGCTTTGGAAACTTTCAAGCACTAAATCAATACGCTATTCCTGGCTCCTGAACTCTGGCAGAAAAGCTCCCCCTAACTTAGGAGCCAACCGACCAGTTTCAAACCAGAATGGAAGGTCACAGTGAAAAGAACCCTGATCCCCGAGTGCTCACGGACGATCACAGACAAAGCGCTGAAGTACAACTCCCCACAAAGAAGCCCTCAGCTGACTCTGCAGATCCTAAAATGTTCTGTCCCTCCAATGACCATACCTAGGGTTCTTGTTTTCACCACCCCACTTAACAACACTCTGAAAAAAGAGAAGCCAAAATGTGGGATCAGGGAGTTCCTGCTGTGGCTCAGTGGGTTAAGAATCTGACACAGTATCCACAAGGATGCGGGTTCGATCCCTGACCTTGCTCAGTGGGTTAAGCAAGCTGCAGTGTAGGTCACAGATGCAGCTCAGATTCCCACATTGCCATGGCTGTGGTGTAGGCCAGCAGCTGCAGCTCTGATTGGACCCCCAGCCTGGGAACTTCCGTATGGTACAGGTGTGGCTGTAAAACAGAAAGAAAAAGAAAATGGGATGGGGAAAACTGAGAAATTTTAAGAAAAACATGAGAGAATTCTAGGACTTTTGTTTAAAGCATTTGTCATGGCTTCTGATCATGAATTCAAACAAATACTCATCATTCACAATGTGTGCACATGGCAAGTGAGAAAGAGAAAATGGCAGCTCTTTCTCAAAGGGAAAGCAAAAACAAGGCAGGTACACGTTTGCCTCCAGGACTGTGCTTGGGCCATCACACCACGTGCTGTGGCCCATTCCTTCCCAGGCAGAGCTGTGATGAGCACCTCCCCTGCACAGAGATGGAGGAAGGTCTAATTAAGCCACATTCACTGACTGCAAGCCTTTCAGTGGTCTCAGATGAGAGCTACTTACAAGTGCGAGTGAAAGTAAATTCTTAACCATTGGAGTTTCACACATGAAGTCTAAAGAACGTAAGGTACTTTCAAACACAAACAGGCAACAGATGCCCCCACTTACCACAGTAAGTGTAGATATGGTTGGACTCCAGGAAACGGACCTTTAAATTGTGCAAAACTGCAGGCTCGTGTAGATAGCTCAGGGCAGTTAGGTCATTTTCTCCCACCAGGATATCTGGATTCCGCAGGAAGGGAAGCTGGTTGCTCTGGACATTAATGGGGTATTCCCGAATCTAAGAAAAGGCAGTGAGAGACACAAAAAGGCAGTTATGAAGCATTTAGCCTCTATTCAATGTCCTGTCTTGTCGGCTAGCATCATTACCCTAACATGATCATAAGTGAGGATAAATCACACATTTAAAAAAAAGGCAAATTGAATAAAATACCTTGGTTCCATCAGAGACCAGCCCAGGTGGAAAATTTGCTGATAACATAATCCTAATGTAGCAAGATAAAAGACTGAATGACATGAAAAATTCAGGACACTCAGCTAGATTTAATAAAGAGTTCTCTGCTTCTCAATGCAAACATACTTACCGAGTCTTTAATTCTAGGTAATTTCTCCCATCTAGGAACGCTTCTTTGGTTTGCCCCCATTTAATGCTGGTGTTTCTTTGCTTCCTTTCCCATCAGCCACTCACTTTTTACTATTACTTTTATCTTGCAACTAACAAACTGTGCTCCATAAAGTTCATTCAAATTGTACATGTATTTTTCCCCAATCTAACTGCAGGCTACTTTAGGGCAGTAATTTTATTTTGACCTAAAGTATGATAGGAGCTTGAGAGGTAGGGGTGTGTGTGTGTGTGTGTGTGTGTGTGTGTGCGTGTGTGTGTGTAATTAGGGAGTATGACTATACAACTTAAGATCAAATTTCAAATACAAGGTGTCATGCTTGTACTCTTAGCACGCACAGCACTTGGACTACATAAAAACTCGATATATTTATTGACAGTATATATAACTGACTACATGTACATGCACGTAATTCGTACAGAGATGTAATTAATAAGAAGGTAGTGTTTCTTAACACTGAAAGAAGGAACTTGACTGTTGCTTACCGTGTTTTATCTGAGTATTATGTTTCTTATGGTGTTTTGTTTTGTTTTGTTTTTGCTTTTTAGGGCCACACTTGCAGCACATGGAAGTTCCCAAGCTAGGGGTTGAACTGGAGCTGCAGCTGCCACCCTACACCATAGCTCACAGCAATGCCAGATCCTTAACCCACTGAGCAGGCCAGAGATCGAACCTGCATCCTCATGGATACTAACCGGGTTGGTAACCTGCTGACCCACAACAGCAACTCCTCTTATGGTGTTCTTAAAAATCACCTGAGAGCTTGGATAAAAGAGTTTCCCTAACACAACTTATATTCAGACGCCCTTGGGTGGGGCCCAGGAATATCAGTTGTAAAAATACCTAGGTAGTTCTGATATGGGTGGGCTATGGATTGTATTTTAAGGATCACTAGTCTATACAGGAAATTCTATGGACACACCCTCAATTTGCTGGGATAATAATTTTTGAGAGAAAAATAAATATCAGTGCTCTCTGCTGTTCCACTTTTAGAGAGACTTGTACACCAAGTATTAAGGTATATTTTTAAAGCTACTACAGTACTGACTTAAAGTACTATGGTAATGGTGTTAAAATAGTCAGACAGATGAAATATAAGAGCAAATCCAGAAACAAATGCAAACACATATGGGTAATTTATTCCTAACATTAAAATAGCAAATAAATAGTTAAAAGGGATTTTTCAATAGTGATAGGTAAATCCATTTAGGAATCTATTTAGGAAAAAAATTGAGCCAGTGCAGTGTTCTATGCTCCTTCATATTAAAATAAATTTAAGATAAAAAAAGTAAAAATCAAAACCTAAAAGGAAAATCAACCCCATGAGAAAACGTAGGTAAATCTCTGTAAAAACTTTGAAAGAAAATACCTTTAAAGGGTGATACAAAAGCCAGAACAGTGTAGGAAAACATTCATTAATTTGACTATAATCTAAAACTTTAAAACTACCATAAAACACCACCATACACAGAATAAACTGGGAGAAGGGGACAGTGATCCTGCATTACAGATCAGAATTAATATTCTTAACATCCAAAGAGTTTTAAGAAAACAAAGAGAAACTCCCAACAGAAAATTGCACGCAGAATACAAGTCAGAAGAACTACAAATGGACAACATATGAAAAACTGCTCAGCTTCACCATTAACAAAAGAGATGCAAATAAAAGATCATTAGCACCATTATCCATCAAATAAGCAAAGGTATAAAATCTGACAAGACCCTGACCAGGCAGGGTGCGGGCAAAAAGGATTCAGACTGACGTCACCTTTCTGGAGGGCAGCTGGCAACACCTAGTCAGAATGTTTCATAAATATAGTCTTCCTTGGCCCCAAGAGACAATCTTACAAATGAGCAAAGATATCAACTCTCTGAAGCTATAAATATGAAAGTAAAATACGACACAGACCTGTATTTATGGTCAGGCAGTTACTCACAGCATTCTGCTGAATCTAACAAAAGCCATGTTATGGAATGAAATATATAATAGGATTCCATTTATTTAAAACTCTACACTAAAGTCTGCCTGGAATAATCCTCACAAGAAGGCAATGGTTACCGGTGTTACTGAGGTTTTCTGTTACACAGTTTCCTGATGTTGGGTTTTTTTAAAAAATACTAATCAAGGCTGTTTTCTTTCTGTGAAAATCTCTCTCATTCTTATCGAACTCACTCCATCCAGGAGACCAGCAAACAACTGACTACCATGAAGATGCAGATAAAATTTCCAAAAGGTGGGAAACAAGGGGAAGTGGAGACTGCTGAGGATGGATTTTTATTTCACTGAATTCCAGAGGTGATCCCTCACCACCTTCATCTCTGGCAGGGGCAGTAGTACCACTGGGACTCTAACCAGAGCCATGGAAAAGACTTCCCAATGGAGATGTCGCAGCCCAGCAGGCTCTCCACCCCCCTCTGTAAGCAGCACAGGGAAGCCAGGTCCCCAACCGCAGAGCTCCCCCAGCCAACCCCACATTTCTCAGATCAGAAAGCTGGGACCTGAGCCTGATGTCTTCAAACCCCGAGGCAGTAACGTTGGCATTTCTCCTCTTCTCAGACAAATCTCCCCTCAAAACACTCTCCCCCAAGGGTGTGGAGGGAAACGCATATGCAGTTTTGTGAAAACATGGTCCAACAGTAAGCCAATGTTGCTGGTTATCGTAAAATTGATAAGGAGTAAAAATGCCCAGCGCAGCAGCAAAAGAGGCAGAAGCTGCAAGCTCAGCATTCAGTGCTACAGACTTCTAGGGGTGGCGGTGGGGGGGGGGGTGCATCCAGGGGACGGAGGGGATGGGAGACACGAGAACCAGTTTGTTTTTTTTCTTTAACAGCGTTTGATTCTAACACTGCAGTTAGAACACTTACAGCTCACGCGGTTTTATCTGAAATCAAAGGGCTTATGACGTGACCAGAGACGAGGCACAGAGTACTATCTAATAAGTGGGCTTTGGAGGTAAAGAGGAGGCTGGTCATTAACACCCTTCACAAAATGAATGCTCAGGCACCCACGCAGAGTGAACCTTGGCCTCCTCTTTGACTAGGAGCTGAGACTCAGAAACAGATAGGGGACTCCAGTGGGTGCCCAACCAGGCAATGGGACTGGACACCACTTGGGAGGACAGAGGGAGACACAGGGTAAAGAGTTAGTTTAGACCAGCACTCACCAACAGGGTAGCATTGTTGCTACTTAAACTGAATGCATTTAAGTGAAAACAACGAAAGCCTCAGTTTTCCATACAGACCACATTTCAAGGGCCCCACTAGCCACATGTGACTAGTGACTACTCCTCTGGACGCTACAGAGAGCAAACATTCCATAGCAGCACAACACTCTGTTGGAGAGCACTGGTCCAGATTGCTCTGAACTCGGTAGATCTGTGATTCTATAATGCTTAGCAGGTGCTCAAAAATACACTTTTTTTGAACATTGAATGGAACGTCTGATCTTTTAATGACCTCTCCCATATCTCAATTCATGTTCACGGGACAGGCTATTACAGTAGGAGAACATAACCATAAAAGATTCTTCAAACGAGAAATCCCAACACAAAGACTTAGAGCTACTAATAAGCATATATGGTAGAGAGTGGGAGAAAGAAGTTTTCTTTACCCATAGAACCAGAAGATCTAGAGAAAAGATAAGCTAGTAACAAATCAGAAAGAGAAAGACAAATACTATATGATATCACTTATACCTGGAATCTAATATACAGAGAAAATGAACCTATCTAAAGAAAAGAAACAAACTCATGGACATGGAGAACAGACTTGTGGTTGCCATGGGGGAGGGGGAGGGAGCAGATGGACTGGGAGTTTGAGCTTAGTAGATGCCAGCTATTGCATTTGGAGTGGATAAGCAATGAGGTCCTGCTGTTTAGCACAAGAAACTATATCTAGACACTTGTGATGGAACATGATGGAGGATAATGTGAGAAAAAGAATGTATATATATGTATGACTGGGTCACTTTGCTGTACAGCAGAAATTGACAGACCATTATAAATCAACTATAATAAAAAAATCTTAAACTGACACATTTATTGATTTGAGCAAATATATGCCAACTTTGTTGGAGTCAGCAGAAGGAAGGTAGCATATCATCTATATCACCAATCAAAATAAAGGACTATCCTTTAAAAAAAAAAATAAAGTGTAAGCAGCAGGCAAGGGGTTGGTGCTGACCCAGAGGTGCCACATAGATCATACTCTGGTAGAAATGGAGCCCAACATGGAGTTAAATCCTACATTCGAGTCATGGTTATCAGCTAAAGCAGTGGCTCTCAACCCTTCTTGCACCTGGGAATCCTGTGGGGAATATCTATAAAGATACTATGCTGTGTCCCATCCCCAAGTTCTGACCTAAGCAGTATGGCTGTGCTGGGATTCTGCAATGTCTTAAAACTCCAGGGCGTTTCTAACATGCAGCCAAAGTTGAGAACCACTGAACTCAACTGCTATGAGGTATTGAGCCCATCACTTCACTTCTGTAGATGGTGGTTTCCCTAATCATAAGATGAGGGGACTGGTCCCAACAGTCTTTAAGGGCCTTCCAACATTATAGACCTAAAGTATTTAACTCAGATCAGTGGACATAGGGGTGTTCACTTCTGTGTCCTCTTAGTGAGCTGTTCTGCAGAGAAAATAGGAGACCTCAAAGCTTGAATCCTCTTACAATTACTGTAATAGCAAGCATGTGGCTCCAAGTTCTTTTAATGCACACTAAAAGGCCATTTTATATTATGTCCTAAATGAGTACAAAAATACATTCCTTTAAGGGATGTTCTGCTCTGTCTTATTCTGTAATAGTTCTGTGTTTAAGTCTTATAACTCCGTCTTCTTCAGTCTCCAAAAGGTCATGCTTTCTTACCTTCTTATTCTTCCCTTCACCCCACTTAGGATAGGCCTAAGAACAGGTATGCAAATACTTGAAAAATCAATTACTCTGTGACTCATGAAAACTTCTTAGGAAAGTTATTAGTTAGATTATAAAGAAATATCAAATTAACCACGAAATCTCAGCAGCTTAATACTCCACGGGTTTCTCTCTCACTCATGCTAGGTGCCCAAGGCTGGCTGGCGTGGTAGCGCCGCTCCACAAGGTCACTCAGACATCAGCACATGGCCTCCAGTGTCACCAGGCAGAAGAAGTGAAGAACATAGCAAACTCCCACTGGGTTTTCTATTCTTCTGCCTGTAAGTGACAGGCATGCATTCTACCTAGAGCTCTCTGGACAGAAGTAATCATGGGGTCCCACACGACCTGAAAAGGGGACCGAGAGCCATGGTGAAACAGCTGGAGGTCACCCCTGCCACAGTTAAGTATTCCTGCTTCAGGAAGTCAGCAAGAAACGCTGAGGTAGCTGCCCAAGAAACTCTGAAGAAAGAATGGAAAAACCAGTAAAACAAAACCAGTAAAAAAAAGAATATGGGGTAGCAGAGTAAAGAGAGGGCATAGTGGGATAAGTTAAGCACTTTACCATGTTTCTGAAGGACTTCTAAAGATCCTTGGCCTTGAACTTCTCATATTCTAAATGCTGTGTTTGTGTATGTATTCCATTCATTGTAAGTCAGATGGAAAATTAGACTTTCACTGCTGTATAACCAGGCCCTGGCATATAATAACTGCTCAATAATAATTGTTTTTAATGAACGAGTGGTGATGCAAGTAATTAAAGAAAAAAAACGTAAATGAAAATGGACAATTAAGAAGTTTGAATTATAAACAAAAATTATAGGATCATAAAAGTGTGAAGTCAAACTTAATCTTTTTATTTCAATTCATTTCAAGAAAGGGAGCTTATACATTCTGTAGGATCATGAAGTTAGAAAAGTTTAGTTTTTAACATGATGTCTTTCATCAACGAAAAGTTCAGGACCATTTCCTCTGTGGGCTTAAACCAGGGTCTCTCAACATGGATACTGTTTTCATTTAGGACTAATATTTGTTTCTTGGGGCTGGGGGGGGGGGCGTTAGCAGCATCCCAACCTGCGCCCACTAGATGTCAATGGCAAGCAGACATGAGACGACAACCAGACATTGCCAAATGTCCCTGGGGGTGGGGGGAATCACTGCTTCATCAATCTCTGAGCAGAAGCAGGCAGGCGAAATATCCTAACTGATGAAAATGGTCACGAATGCATGGATGGTAGTGATGACTGAACAATATGAATGTACTTAATGTCACTGAACTGAACTCTTTTTTTTTTTTGGTCTCTTTAGGGCTGCATGAGGAGTTTCCCAGGCTAGGAGTCAAATCGGAGCTGCAACTGCTGGCCTACGCCACAGCCACAGCAACATGGGATCCGACCCATGTCTGCAACCTACACCACAGCTCATGGCAGTGAGGATCCTTAACCCACTGGGCAGGGCCAGGGATCAAACCCCCATCTTCAGGGATACTAGTCGGGTTTGTTACCATTGAGCCACAGTGGGAATTCCTGAACTCTTAAAAATGGTGAAGACAGTAAATTTTATGTTACGTGTATTTTACAACAAAATTATTAAAATGAAACTCACTGTAGACAAGTTAACTAATTGTATTGGTAACAATATTACCCATAGATATTTACATGCAATGTATTATTTTACTATAACTTTAAGGATCCATGTTTTGCATATGTATTTCATACTATTATTGCCACCCAATCAAAAAAGTTAACACTGTCTGCATCGTGGATGACTGAGTAATGGAGAACAAAGATTAAAAAGTATTAGATGATCCATAAACCAATATTAAATCAAGAAAGAATGAAAAAACAGTAAAACGACAAAAAAATTAACGCACGTGCACAAAGAAGCTTTACTGGTGCCAGAGGAGTACTACCAAATATGCTTAGCTCTTTGGTTCTGCTAGATGTACACAGAGCTGGCACTCAGTCTGCAGGGGTTAACGCCAGCTTTGCAAGCACTCTCAAGGTGTATGGTCCAAGTGCACCCATGTGTAAGGACAATGGTACCAGCTCTTCTGTGAGGCTGTTGCTTCTTGAAGAACCATGTTTGCTAACACCTGGCTATAATATCCTGGTATGTTGGGCCCATTCTCCAACTTGAGCAACAGGGAGCCTTCCTTGGACCCTGCATCTCAAAGGAGTCCAACATTGCAAATGCAAAATAGAAGCTTATCAGAGAACCTGTGGTGCCTCTGTCACCTGGGATCTGCGCTCAGTGCTGACACAGTGAGATCTGCAACCCTCAACATACAGTCTTGGGACGAACGCCTTCAGGCCCCAGGAGTTGCCTCTGCACACCTCTTCCGTTTTTTTCTTTTTAGGACTGCACCTGCAGCATATGGAAGTTGCCAAGCTAGGAGTCCAATTGGAACTAGAGCTGCTGGCCCTACACCACAGCAACACGGGATCCGATCCGCATCTGCCAACTACACCACCGCTCACAGCAATGCCAGATCCTTAACCCACTCCGTGAGGCCAGAGATCGAACCCGCATCTTCATGGATCCTAGCAGGGGTCTGTTAACCGCTGAGCCACGAAGGGAACTCCTGCTTCTGCACACCTCTTACTCTGTGTTCTCGAAATCAGACAAATGTGTCCAGGCACCTTGAAGGTTCGTGGACCATGACATTGCTGATGTCAGAGACAGACACTCTTTTGGAGTGTGGAGATGAACTGGGCAGCAAAGATGTTTAGACAAATTAGCTTGTTGATCCTTCCTTCTAGAGAGCGCAAGCGTAAAAAAATTAAATTCTCTCACAATGATACACCATCTCCCAGTTGGGCCGCATGTCCAATTCCCTTCTTCTCTTGCTGTTCTACCAGCGGTTCCAGAGGTGCTCACCAACCAATACAGTACTTACTACCACTGCAGACACGATGCAGGAGGAACACTTTCAATACTGAATAAGTCACATTCCTATCAAATTTGCTTCTGTGGGGAAGAGGCATGACACACCCAAAGCAAGACAGCAGCTCTCACACTGGCAACTCAGTGGAGACTGAATAGTAGAGTTGCAAATAACTTAGTTTTCAATATACTAAAAGCTTTATTTTTCAAGAACTAGAAATGTCAGATTTACCTAAATAATTTTTAAATGTGTTTTTAATATTTAAATAGACACAGTCTTACAACCCCACTCTTGCCCTGGCCCCACAAATGTTAGCGGGCTTGCCTACGCAGACACAGTGGAGCACGCTGCTCTTTTCAAAGCTCACGTCTCCTGGTCTTCCTCCCACTCACAAAACCAGTAAAACAACAAAAGAATTAACTCATGTGCACAAAAATGAACTCACGTGGGCCTTGCACACGGGGAGTACTCGCCATCAGGGCGTCTGCTGGACACTGAATGGAAAATCATGGAAATGGGGGAGTTTTCCCTGCCAGTAGGGGGCAGGAGCTGAGCAGCTTGCAAGGGAGGTGGGGGCAGGAGAGACAAAGAATGAGGAAGCTGTATTTATCACCAAGGTTCGCATCCAATGAGGTGCCTGACCCGGTCTAAGCAGAGTCTATACTGCTGAGGACTGACACACTAGATTCGAGCACTAGATACTCCCCACCCTTCGCAGCTGTGGGGAGAAAGAGAGAAGACACCACCCCATCCCCCGCCCAGTGGGCAAGTTTCCCACCTTCTCATTGGCTTAAACAGAAAACACCTTGAACTGCGCTAAGTGTAACAAGTCAGACACAAAAGGACAAATATGATGTGATTCCAGTTCTCTGAGGTACCCAGAATAATCCAGCTCAGAGACACGAAGTAGAAGAGGCTGCTAGCGGCCGCAGGGGCAGGAGGAGCGTGGAGTTAGAGCCCAGTGCATGATGAAGAGGCTCCGGAGACGGGGGGGTGATGATGCTTGCACAACACTGTGTGGATATTTTATGTCTCTGAACTGCACACTGAAAATGGTTAACACAACAGATTTCGCATTTAGTCTCTTTCACAAAAATAAAAATAAATAATCGAGCAAGAAACAGGGAAAAGAAATATAGCAACACTGAAGAGCCTGGCCACCTTGAACTGAGCAGAGCGTACAGGTTTCTTGCTGCTAAGGTAGAAGCCAAGGGTTAAGAGTATTATCGTTTTGGAGGAGAACTAGATTCTTTTCACCCTTTGCTACTGCACTTAAACCCATACTGGCTTGAGAGGGGGGAGCAGAGGGTGGGCAGGGGTTGTGGAGAGAGGCTACAGGTAGGCTTTTCAGACAGCTTGGTGTAGCAAGGATGACTTCAGCTACAGAGGAGACTCTTCAAGTGCTCAGAGCTGCAGGCGTCTAACTTCTGTTCTCCTGCGTCTGGTCCACAGCCCAGCTGAGGTGCTCGTAATGACACCTCAGAGCCAGCAGTGAATGAACCACAGCCCATGAGCTGCCTGCACAGAGTCCGATGTTCAGAGCCCACTACTGGTCCAGAGCTCTTGTCAGCAGCCCCAGGAGACTCTTCTGATCACACGCTGGCTGAGGGCGCCGGAGGAGGGGAGGGTGGCGGGCGAGGGGTCCTGGGCAGCTGCCAGCATTAGTCATGCAGGGCAGAATTCACTCTCAGCCGGGGAGGCGAGCATCTGCTCTGTTTTAGCAACACGACAGATCATTCCTCTTTCCCTCCGTAAAACTCCTGAAAAACACCCACCCACTGAAAAGATGGACTGAAATGAAATCTGCCAGAGTGGAAGATACACCATTCAAGTGGGTGAACTAATTTTATTTTGTTTGGAGCGTGGGGTGGGAAGTTATTCAACACAGTAAACATGATGCCATCTGTTGGGAATTTTTCTTTCTCACCTCAAAACCAAGAGGAGGCTGGCAGAGTCTGCCTGCCAGGAGCGGGGGCGGGGAGGTGAGCACACCCAGGTGTAAACATCTTCTAACAGACTAACCAACCCACTGTCCAGTGTTACCCAGTGATGTGCTCAGAGTTGTTACAAAACCAGAAGGCAGTGGGGAGAGGACGTTCAATCTGCCCGCTAATCAATGACTGAATCACCAATGCAGTAGGTGCACTATAAGCAAAGCATAAGGCAAGTGCGCTTCTCAAGCAGGTCATTACTACCTAGGAGGACAAGACCAAATCGCTTGGAAAAAGGAAAAATAGTGAGATAGCCAATGACCCAAAGCAAGCGACGTGGGACAAACTCTCAGGGTTAGTGCAGCTCAGAGGGAAGCAGCAAGCCCTCCAGCCGTAGCCTTCCCTCCAAAGCAATGCTTGCCCTGCGGCCCCTCAAACTTGACCCATCCCAAAGCCAATTCTTGATTCCTTTTGGTCAAAAACCACCTGTCTCCCAGTCTCCCCTATTGTAAATCCTGCACGCAAAACCCCTGCCTCATCCGCAGCCACAGGCCCTGTCTGTCCCCCTCTCCACTGGCTTTCAGGTGCACCGGCCTCCTTTCCTTCCACACACCCAAAGGGGACACACCAAGCCTCGGGCTCTGGTGCACCCAACTCCTGAATTGGACGCTCCCCTAGCCCAGCGCAGCCCGTCTTCAGTGCTGGCTCCTGTCCACAGCCCTTGTCCCCCCACCCAACACCCTCATCTCAGCAGGCTCCCTCCTTCTCCTCCTCCTGTACCTCGTCCCTGTGCTTCCGTGCCCACCGCAGCCTATCCTGGCTCTTTCCTGTACTTGTGTATTTAAGTTCACCACCTGCTCCAGCACTGAGCTCCCCCAAATGGCAAGGCCACAGCTCATTACCCATAAGCCCCCATGACCAGCACAGGACAACTCTTCGAACGTTTGTGAAATGCACAGGTCACAGCAAGGGGCAATCACAAAAGGCTCATGAAAAGTGAAACTGAATTAGACCTTCAAGGAGGAACAGGATTTTATGGTTACCACCTTGTCTTCCACCCCTAAGAAACCATCTCAAAATCTATGAATAAAAAAGAGGTCTCACTGCAGCAACTAACACACTGAGCACTTACGTGCCAGGCCAAGTCTAAGCATATGCTGCGCGGTAACTTGTTTTATTCTCAAAAGTGCCTTAGACGAACTATCACCCCTATGGCACAGAGGAAGCTATAGGCACCGAAGAGCTGCGAACTTGCTCACGGGTGCAAAGCCAGCAATGGCTGAGCCAGGAGCCCAGCCCAGGTAGGCTGGGTCCAGAGCCGGTGCTTCAACCCCTGTAATGTCACTTACAGCCTCTCCCCCTCCCCTCCCACTGATGCCTCAGCCCCACGGAGGGAATCCCCGTGTGCCCTCCGCTCCACGGAGAGGACGCCCGCCTTAGCCAGCGGAGATCTCTCCACTGCTAACACCAGTGGGCACTTGTCTGTGACGTGCCAGCCACACGGCAGCTTCATGGTTTAGCACCTTCACGTGTGTTATCAGCAACAGCAACAGAGAGGATGTCAGGAGCTCCAAAGCGCCAACAGGCAGGAAACACTCAGGCCGCAAGGTAGCACCTGAGCTCCCCCCCGACCCCCGGGCCACACTCACAGTGTCATCTTCCAATCTGAGCTGGAGGCTCTTCTCTCCCTCCTTGTAGTCCTTGATTAACTCAGCCGAGCGCCACACTTCATCCGGGTCGGGGATCCAGACCCTCGTGTACTGAAAGATTAAAACAGAAAAAAACTTAGCTGCCGAGAGAAGCTGCAGGTTTCTCCACACGGGCTGCTCTCTATGAGGGGCCCTCAGGAGAGCTTCCAGAGCTCTCTCCACGCATCTTTCTTCCCTTCTCACTTCAAGATACAAGGTGATCCAATCCCAGATAATTAGCTCACAGGATTGGTAACAGTGGGCACCTTCTAGACCCCGAGAGAGTATCACAAACCAGTGAAATTAGCATTCTGCTGGGGGGAACGCCAAGCCTAGACGTGGTTATATCCACCTTTATGCCATCATCTCCAAGGGCGGTACAAAACACTGATGTCAGAGGGAGCGTCTAGTGTGTTGCAAAGACAAAAACAGCACATGGTAAACACAAAAAGATAGTGTAAGCAGGCCTTCAAAGCTTAGGAATCTCTGCTTTGTTATTCTGCATTCGGGGTCAAAGCCGTTTTCCTGCAGAAGCTAAAGAAAGTAATCAGCAAATTGAAACCGTGCTAATACATTCCGGGTTGTCAGCAACTTCTATTGAGTTGTGCATTCTTTAAACCACAAACATACCCCAAAAAAGCTCACTCATCCTCCCTCAGCTGTGATCCAGATCTGGGATCCACAAGGTCATTACACTGGCCGGATCCCAGGTTGGGGTGGGGAAGAAGGCAGCACCCGGTGAGTGGCAAGGCCCCACCCACATAACACGAGGGTCCTCGGCCCTGGCTGCACACTAGAAGCACCGGAGAGCTTTGCTCAGACCCCCTCAGTCACAGTCTGTGAGGTGACAGGAAGGCTCCAAGGTGAGTGTAGCACGCTGCCAGGGAGAGCCACATGTCTGACGCACCAAACAGCAGCATCTGAATCTGCTACTGGCTGTGCCTGCGGCACCACACTCCTGACATCTGTGGCAGAGGTGTGTGATTTCCACAGGGTCTGTTGGCTTGAGAAGCTGTCTCTGTGCACAGGCACATACCCTCCACCTACACATGGCCACACAACGTTTTTAGCAAACCCGAAACTAACAGCTCTTAAAACCAAAAGCCAGCCAGGACGCGGCCTGGGGTCAGCATAATCCACACCTTCATGGAGGGACAGCAATGCTCCAGCCCTGTGACCAGTCAGTGGCCTGAGTACAAAGTAGCCAGCTGGCTTGGTCTGGGTCCTGTGTTTTTACAGCATTTTCCTCCAGGTGATCACTGGCCCTTTTTACTATGATTTTTTTTCTTAATTTTACTGGGGAATAGTTGATTTACAATGTTGTACTAGCTTCAGGTTTACAGCGAAGTGAATCAGTTATACATACACACATCCATTCTTTTTTCCCATAAAGATTATTACGTAACATTGCCTGGAACCCTGCTACCCTCATCTCTCATTCAGGATTGAGGAGTGAAAAGGCATGAGGCTAGAGGCTCAGAATACCCCCTACCGGGAATGCAAACCACCACCAATTGGCATCCTTGCACTGCTGGGACCCAGGCTGAGGGTACAAAGCCAAAGGTGTTTGTTTCTGGCATTACGATGAATCAAGTTTACAGAATCTTCTCTTTGCCTCTGAGCCTGCCTTACAGAAAGATATTAGTGTATCTTTACAGGAAGACACTATAGAGCTGAGTGCTTTAGAGGGAGACATTAAGGATGATCGGTGCTATTTCCAGGTAGCAACATTCTTCTCCCCTCTGGTGTTCCAGCTTACCGCCTCCACTGCCATTTAAAAGCCCACGACCCATCCAGCTGCGATGACTTTTAAGCGCCTGTCCCCGAGCTGCAGGTGAGGGGCTTTCCTTAGCCTCGCTAGCCGTCCCGGCACTGAGTTTAAGCTGCTAAAATGCCTGCCCCACCGCCCAGTCAGAGCAAGTACAGCGCACGCAAGAAGCTCTAGTCAAATCCAGGTCTCTACTCAGTGTAAATCGGTGTCAAGAATGGCTCAAGATAACAGAGCGACAACAGAAGGAGAGGGAAGAAGCCAACAGGAAGTGAGAAGGTGGTGATGTGTGGCCATCATCAAGCTGCAGGACATGCCAAAAGGCACAGGGCCCAGTTCCAGCTCGGTCGGGGCCCCCCTGCCGAGGAAAGCTTTCCTAGCTCTGACCTCTCAGGACTTCAGTCTTTTCAGTTACACTACTGGGCAGCTTTGTATGTATACAGCATGCATGTAGCAGATTCTTGGGAAATGTCGCTGGGACAGGCAGTAGTGAATGGAGAAAGTGCACGTGGGGACCTGGTACAGAGGTGAGCGCCGTGTAGCCAAGCACAAACACAAAGATCTATACTTCACTTTAAAGGACATGTAATCTGGTTGTATGGATAATTCATATAAAAAATATATACTCTAAAGGGGAGATGTTACCAGTTCCTAGGGAGAGAAGAGCTATTCAGTGGGGGCAGGAAAGGCGAGAGAAGGGAGAGCAACAGTGGTTAAGGCCAGCTTGGGAAATAGTGACCCGATTCTTCTGCAACTTTCTCAAGGACAGCGTGTATTACAGATCTGATCTAACAAGCTTTCGATTCAAATCCAACAAAGATCCGAGCACTCATGCTGTGCTTGATGCTGTCACGTTCCCTCCATCCCCACAATGAACACGCATGCGGACGGACAGGCATTGAGATTTAGCAGTTCACTGTTAAACAAGAAGGAAGTGAAGCCTGCACTGTGATGGTTCGGAACGGGTGGCCTCTGCCCGCAGGCCACCCTACCTTTATGCTGCTTCATGGATTCTCAGCTTAAGGTGCTCATGAGTTCCGGAGCAGGGCTGTTTACCCATCGTCACACACACCACATTTGATGAGCTGCTTATAGGACTTCCAAGGACAATTTTCACCATAATCATATTTTGCTTTACATGCTGACTTAGCAAACAAGCCCCCCCGACTCAGGCATTCCCACCCAAGGAAGATCCCCTGACCCTGTAACCCAGTATAGCCTGGAGCACGAACAACAGAGTCAGCAGCCACGAGAACAGACACACTAGCCAAGAGCAAGGAGAGACAGGTGACACAGGAGCCAGCAAAAACTCGAGGGAGGCATATGTGGAATCCAAACCATAGTACAACGGAGCTTACAAAACAGAAAGACTCCCAGATGTAGAAAACAAACTTAAGGTTACCAAAAGGGAAGAGGGGGAGAGCTAAGTGAGGAATACGGGCATATTAACAGATGCTCTCTACCATATATAAAACAGACAACAAGGACTGACTGTATAGCAGAGGCAGCTATATTCAGTATCTTCTGATAACCTATAATGGAAAATAAAAAAGAATATAGATAGATATGCTATATAGATAAGCAAATCACTGTGCTGCACACCTGAAACTAACAATATTGTAAATCAACTGTACTTCATTTTTTTCTTTCCTTTTTCCTGCCACACCTGCGGCATATGGAAGTTCCTGGGCTAGGGGTCAAATTGGAGCTGTAGCTGAGGCCTACAGCACAGCCACAGCAATGCCAGGTCTGAACAACATCTGTAAGCTTGTGGCAATGCTGGATCCTTAACCCACTGAGTGAGGCCAGGGACCAAATCCGAATCCTCATGAGACTACACCAGGTTCTTAACCAGCTGAGCCACAATGGGAACTCCCAGGCTTCAATAAAAAAAAAAAAAAAAAAGGAGTTCCTGTCGTGGCTCAGTGGAAACAAATCTAACATCCCTGAGGACGCAGGTTCAATCCCTGCTACAGCTCTGATTCGACTCCTAGACTGGGAACCTCCATACGCTGTGGGTTCAGCCCTAAAAGACCAAAAGACAAAAACAAAAAAAGAAGGAGTTCCTGTAACCAACCCAACTACTATCCATGAGGATGTGGGTTTGATCCCTGGCCTCGCTCAGTGGGTTAAAGATCCGGCATTGCCAAGACCTGTGGTCTAAGTCGTAATCACAGCTCAGATCCTGCATTGCTGTGGCTGTGGTGTAGGCCAGAGGCTCTGGTTCTGATTCAACCCCTAGCCTGTGAAATTCCATATGGTACAGGTGCAGCCCTAAAAAAAAAAAAAAAAAAAAAGGAGACTTGAGGGAGGAAGAAAGATGAGATATGAGGTGTAGAGATGGAAAGAATTTGGAAGGGAAGGGACTCCACTGCAGTGCTGAAAATGTTTTGTAACCAGATAGACATGGTGGTTGCACAACACTATAAATGTACTAAATGTCATCAAATTGTTCATTTTTAATAATTATATTTTTGTTATGTGAATTTCACTTCAATTTTTTTTTAAAAAAAGCTGTTTTGGTTGCAGATGATGCCAACAGCATCCTATACTCTCTTTTTCTGACATGGGTTCTCACTTCTAATCTCTGGGAATACAGTAAATTAAAATATATTCTTTTAACAGAAAGCCATTATTTCTATAAGCCACACAAGAAATTCTTGAAAACCAAGATTATGTGTTGCCTCTTCTTTTTCTTCTCACCTTCAAGAAATTCCTTTAAACACATCTGACCATTCCCAGCTTTCCTGGAGGCAGCAGATTGTAGAAAAGACTAGTTCACTCACATAATCCAATTTACAGTACCACTCAATTTGTCACTATGCTGTTTTCACAATGCTTCATTCTGTGACATCAAACAAAATAATGTCTGACCTAATTATTCAAGAAAAACTGGTTCTTCTTCTGGAAAGAGCCCTGTGTATTAACCAGAGAAGGCAGAGGTCTCTGTGAAATGAAATGCATTAGTACTAAGAGCTCCTCTCTAGCCAGAGTTCATTTCTCCCACCTCTGCAGCCAGCATGGAGGAAAAGGCTGCCTCTGGCAGTCCTGCTCAAGCCCTGCTGCACAGGAGAATCATCTGGGAGCTTTTAAAATTTCCTCCACGCCAGGTAGCCCCTCAGGCCAATTACATCAGTCTCTGGGGGTGGGACCCAGGGGGCGTTTTTTAAAGCTCCCCAGATGCATCCAAATGTGCAGGCAGGGTTGAAAACCAATCCTCCTGTGGTTTGATGTGGTAACTGATTTGCAGGGCACCACAGACCCTCAGTGCCCAGAGGCCTCGCCCCACTGACCTGTGGTTGAACATGAAACTCCAGCCTGGGGATTCTTTATCCTGAGCTAAAGCACTATCAGCAGAAAGCCCGCTAAAATGTAACTAAAATGTAACAGTATCAAGAAGAGCACAGCCTTTATGCAGTGTAGTCCTGTGGTTAAGTGTGTGGGCGACCAGCTCTCACTGGCTTGGTTGAGCTGATGAAAGGGTCTGAGCCTCTGTTTCCTCCGTTGTACAATGTGGGCAAAAGTTCGATCAACCCCCATGAAGCCTTCTAAGAATTAAAGGAGATTCCCAAGTACCAATACAGTAAGCATTAGGCCGCAGTGACGGACGGCAGTGATGCTGCTTTACACGGCGCGGTCTAGAAAGGCCAAGATCCTCACGGGGTCTCGCAGAGGGTTAGGGGGTGGGAAACAAGCCTCAAGTGCTCCACGTTACCAGGATCCTTTGCATGTCTTGCAAATCATCATACACACGTAGCCATGCCTTGCCTTAAAATCAGTAACCAGATCTAACCTACTTCAAAACTCAGAGAAGTGACTCCCAATGCTGGCTGCCATTTAAGAATTACCTGTAGATCTTAAATAAAAGAACTAGGGAGTTCCCACTGTGGCTCATGAAGATGCAGGTTTAATTCCTGCCCTTGCTCAGTTGGTTAAGGTTCTGGTATTGCCGCAAGATGCAGCATAGGTCACAGATGGGGCTCAGATCCAGTGTGGCTGTGGCACAGGCCGGCAGCTGCAGCTCCCATTCGACCCCTAGCCTGGGAACTTCCATATGCCACAGGTGCGGCCATAAAAAGAAAAGAACCAATGCCCATGTCCCAGACTTGAACAATTAAGATTTTAAGATTAAAGCTGAGAGTAGGGCCCAAGCACTGTAATATTTTAAGCTTTCCAAGTGATGAATGTGCCATCAGAGTCAAAATCCCTCTTTCAGACTGAGCCTCAGAACCAAAACAGACTTTAGGGAAAAGAGAACAGAAACACTGGAAACATTCGCTCCAGAGAATT
The DNA here is from genome assembly GCA_004024745.2 of Catagonus wagneri. Taxonomy (NCBI): domain Eukaryota; kingdom Metazoa; phylum Chordata; class Mammalia; order Artiodactyla; family Tayassuidae; genus Catagonus; species Catagonus wagneri. The sequence goes on along the minus strand of PVHT020000283.1, from coordinate 4,526,381 downwards.
ATTAATCATGCCACCTCCACCATCTTACACTAATATAAGTAATTTCAAGTACTCTAATCACCTCAGTTTTAAAACTGAAGCAAGATGGGCGGGGTTATCACCAACATTTCGCAAAGAAACTTGAGGGTAAAATGCACTGGACAATTGGTTCACAGTGAAGAGCTGAGTTCAGAGCGGAATCAAAGAGAAGACCTTGGACTCCAAGTTCCCCACTGTCGCCCCCCACTGGTGGAGGAGCACCGACTTCTTACTGCGGCCCAGGTCCCACTGAGGACGTCTTTTATGCAGGTAAAGTGCCTTGTAATTACACATGAAAAAAGTGCTACACTCACTCACAGTAACATGTCAAGTTAAGGCACTGGGCAGTTTGCCAAAGAATCCGACTCAAGTTTTGGTTACAATGTAGTCTTGATGTGAAACAAGGCAGTGTGGGCACAGGCCCCTGGGAACAGACAAGAGGGGACCCCCACCTAACCTGGAGGCTGACCGGATAAACTGCCTGTCCATTCCTACATGTGTTTAGGGGACAGAGAGCAGGCACAATGATCACCTAATTCACATCCATACCTCTGGCACTAACATGACGCTGGGGTTAATGGGCACTCTAACCTCCTGCTGCGATTGAAAGCGGGGCTCTGGTTGGGGGGCAGGAGTGGAGTCCTTTTGATAAAGCAGAGAAACTAGTCAACAGATTCACTTAGGACATGAATTTTGTCCTAGAACTCATTGGCGAAGACGCAAGTTCAAACTGGTCAACTTCCATCCCTTAAGGAACCCAGAAGCCACCGAATTTCTCTGTACAGGACCAGTCTGAGATTCAGCACAGAGAAAAGCACCAACAAACATTGCTTCTCAGCACTGAAAGGAAGCGGACAGGCCGTGGGTTTCCAGGGAAAGCTTAACTGTGAAAAGGCAGGGAGGCCAGACCTGGAACCCCCGACACCGCCTAAGGCAGGAAGGAGGGCTAACAGAGAAAGGAGAGCAAGCTGCTTCCCCGCTCTTGCCTGGAGCCTAAGTCCAGCTGCAAAGTGCTAGGAGCATAGGCTGAGAACTACAAGGCTAAGACACTACAAAAGCCTCCAGGCCCCTTATAAAAAACGGAGTCACTCACAGCTCAGTTCTTTTTTTTTTTTCTTTTCTTTTTGATGAACCTGCAGCATGTAGAAGTTCCTAGATCAGGGATCAAACCCATGCCACAGCTATAACCAGAGCCACAGCAGTGATAACAACGGATCCTTAACCTGCAGAGCCATGAGGGAACTCCAGCTCCGTTCTTCAGTGAGGTTAAGAAGACACCTAAACGTCTCTCCCAAATGTCCTAAGCGAGGTCCTCTACAGGTATATATGTCGACTTTGAGACTTCTCCTGCTAAGGCAATAGTACCTTGAGAGGGAAGAAAGAAAACACACTTCCCTAAGGCAGTAGTTTATTTTAGCTCCATCACAGTAACAGGGTCCCCAGCCATGCGGTACTTGGCAGGGTACTGCCGTGTGGCAAGGGCTTACAAAGACATCACCTATCTGCCCTTGTAGCAAGAAGTGGCTCGCATTTCACTCTTTTGCACGTCAAGGCTCCGAGCAGAGCCTCCCACATTCTCCAGCGTGTCTACTGAAGTCTGAAGATCGCATTCATGGACCCAGACACCAACTGCACCCTGAATCCAGTGGTGACGATTAGTTCCTCAAAGTTAGGGGACCGGTGTCAAGAACAGCCCCGTCAGTTACACTGCTGGGCATCTTCCCTTCCCACTGACTGGGCTCCCGCTATGGGAGACAGAGGAGCAGGAGGCTAAAAGGCAGGTATCGGATACCAGTCTCAACCCTCATCACTGGCTCAGTTTCCCCCCCATCTGTAAAGTGGAGAAATATCTTCCATCTTATAGACCTTGGTAGGACTAAATGAAATAGCGTACATAAAACATTTAGTACAATGTCTAGTGCAGCTGTTACTGTTACTGTGGCAGGAACGCAAGTCCTGGGATGGAGACCCAGAGAACTCCCTCTAGGAAAGTACAGACACAACCAAATAATCCCAGCAGAACCACGTGCACATAAAGCGTCCTGGAAACACAGCACCTCCTTCCTTCCAAACCCTGGAGTTAGTTATCGCCTCCTCCCCTAGCGGCCAGGCCTCCTGCTCTGCCTGTGCCCTCACTCCCATTAAAGTCATCCTGGACCAGTAATGGACTTCCTTTTCCCCCAAACGCTCTTTACTGGGAAGCTCTCTGTAACTTACAGCCAGAGGCAATTATATATAAATATGTTGTTTGCCCAGAGCCAACGAGTAACTGAAAGTCCATGTACAATTCTGGGCCCATGAGGCAGGTTTCTGAGCAACACTTCCAAACGTGCTCCACATTCTTTCCTAAACGAGAGGACCCAGCTGGTCCAAATACCAGAAAGAATCTTAATTTAACACATCATGATTGGGGAAACAAAATACCACTCAGCATCCTTGGGGAAAAGGAGGATAGGAAAAAAAAAAAAAAAAAAAACGGGAAAAGTTAGGTTTATTCTGTAACATATAAAATTCACAGTTAGACAGCAAAGTTATAAGAAAATCCAGTATTTCCTGTCATTTAAGTGAAACAAAAATCAAATACACCAAAAGGAAGGTCCATCAACCTATTTCCCGCACTGCCCATCACATCCTACTTTTGATATTTACGATCTTACGTGCTTATAGCACTATGTCACCTCAACCCAGTCTTCCAAGAAGAGATTCAATTCTTTCTGAGACCGGCTTACATCATCGATCACAATTACACCTTAATCTACATTCTGTATCTGTGCTGTAGCCAATGCAGAACCAAACCTCCATGTGGCTGGTGAAGGCAAAATTTACCTGTTCACTGTCCTGCAGATGTTAACAGAACAAGCAGTCTGTGTTCAAACGACAAATGGACAAGACAGAAGGTGCCTGGTACGTGGGGAGCCCAGCGCAATCATTTTATCCGGCCAGTTTGTACCAGCAGAACGTGTGTTTGACAAGAGCTACAGTGATACCAGAGGCTTAGAAACAGCTGTAAAGCAATGTTGATTTTGAAGTTTTGGAAAGACTGCTGAAAGTTCCCTACTTAAAAAGGGTATGTCAATGGCAAGTTGGTTTTGTAAGCCTGCAACATTAAATCCATTGAACCTGTTTGCTAAAGAGGCTAGAAAAGATTTATTCAAAGCTAGTACATTTCATGCAGCTAAATATATGTCTGAATCCTAACCAGAAGTTCGATGAACTTCCACTTCCAGCAACATGACTCCAGCTCCTAGACTATGGCCTCTCTCTGTACAGGACAATTTAGTATGTGAATTAAACAAACCGTACACATGTTGTAAGTCTTGAAGTCACTTAAGACAGTTTTCCAGAGCACACCGTCTTAATTTCCACCTAACCTCTTTGATATACCCCAATTTTTAAAATCCACATATGATGGCATCACAGGGCAGTTGTCTTCCTCTTCTGTCCTGCAGGTATATACTCCTGACTTCCACAATCAAAGTTACTATTTTCCCTAAAGAAACAGTCTTAATAGTTTACAACCACCACAATACTTGTTACCAAGTCACAGCCACCAAAATACTCATCAAGTCGAAGTTAAGTTTGTTTGCTTCAATTTCTTAATTTTAAAACCTGTTCCATTAATAGACTTCTCTAAGCAACCAGAACCAGCACTGACTAAAGTCACTTCAGGCTAAGCTAACTTGCAAACAGAGCTTAGCTGGTCAAAAGTAAGTCACTAAGAAAATGCATAGGGACACCACTCTCTTCTGAAGAAAACTTCTGCTCTTGCCTTGTGTTTTAAGAAATCACCTGTCTTAAAGTTTAAATGCCTTACACACTTGCATTTAGGACTTAAGTCAGCTCTCAATCTTCCTTTCCCAGAATAAAGCATACTGGCTTTTGCACCACCAGTATTTAAACACTTCATCTTTGAGACTATTCAGTAAATATTCTTCAACTAGGACATGTCTCCCTTAAGCTACAGCCATCCTCATCCCAACCAAAACACAGACTCTCATTCGCGTATTCATTCATTCATCCACTAGTATTTACTGAACACCTGCCACATCACAGGCACTAGGCAGGGTACAGGGACACAGAAAAAAAAAAAACAAAAACATCCCCATCTTCAAGGATGTCTGACCACATTATGCAATTAGTGTACTGCAATGGTCCTAACTGCCTGGACAGCACAGACATCCACAGTATATATCGGGCGGAGGTGGCGAGGCTAACTAGTCTGGGTCGTCATCAAGGGCTCTGTTGAAAGAGCAAGATTCAAGCTGAATCCTGGATGGACAAGGCTGGCCAGGCGTACTGAGGAGGGAGAAGTGTTCTAGGCTGAGACAGCATCTGTGTGCCAAGCCTGGAGCAGGAAGGAGCCACGCTGAGGTACTGAAAGAACGTCAGACTGGGTGGGACACAGCACAGGGCGAACGGGCTCAAAATGATGCTGGGGAGAGGTGCAGGAGATTCCCGAGAGCCACACTACAGATTTTTTGTGTTATCCATGGCCAGCGAATGGGTTTTAAACATTCATAGGTAGTCCCACTTGTTTATTTTTGCTTTTCTTTCCCTTGCCTGAGGAGACATCATCCTTTCTCCATCAAGGAGTATACCGGCTATGCTTTCTTCTACAAGTTTGATGGTTTCGGGTCTTGAAGTCTTTAATCCATTTTTAATTTGTCGTTGTACGCAGTGTGACATCAAACTACAAAACTTTTGCACAGCGAAGGAAACTATCAACAAAAGGCCACCTACTGAATGGGAGAAAATATTTGCATACAACATAGCCAATAATACACAAAGAACTCATAAAACTCAACATCAAAAAAACAACCTAATTTTAAAAAATGGGCAGAGGACCCGAATAGACATTTCCCAGAGAAGACATACAAATGGCCAACCGGTACATGAAAAGATGTTCAGCATCACTAGTCATCATGGAAATGGGATTCAAACGCAATGCGGTATCACCTCACACTTGTCAGAATGGCGATCAGCAAAGGCAACAAGTAACAGATGCTGTTGATGAGGAGCAAAGGAAGCCCATGTGTACTGTAGGTAGGAATGTAAATTGGTACAGCCACAGTGGAAAACCGAATGGAGATTCCTCAAAAAAAATTAAAAATGGAATTACTATATGATCCAGCCAATTCTACTCCTGGGTATTTATCCAAAGAAAATGAAGACACTAATTTGAAAAGATATGTGCACCACTATGTTCACTGCAGCATTATTTACAATAGCCAAGACACGGAAGCAACCTAAGTGTCTGTCAACACATGAGCAGATAAAGATGTGATATATATACAGAAGGGAAGATTACTCAGCCATACAGAGAATGAAATCTTGCCATGTGTGACAAGATGGATGCACCTGGAGGGTATTATGCGAAGTGAAATGAGTGAGACCGAAAATCAGGGCTCAACGACTTCACTTATATGTGGGATCTAAAAAACAAAGCAAATGAACAATTGAAACTGAAACATCATTAGTAGATACAAAGAACAAACAAGTACTTGTCAGAGGAGAGGGAATGAGGTGAGGAAAGAAATAGGTGAGTGAGATTAAGACATACAAACTTCCAGTTGCAAAAAAAAAAAAAAAGTCACAGCTATGAAATGTGCAGTGTGGGGAATACAGTCGATAACTATGCCACATCTTTGTAGAGTAACAGATTGTAACTAGACTGAGCACGGTGATCATTTTGAAATGTAGAGACATATGGAATCACTATGTTACGTAACAAGAACTAACAGAGTGCTGTAGGTCAATCCCATTTCAAAAACAAACCCAGAGAAAAAGAGATCAGGTTTGCGGTTACCAGAAGAAGGAGCTGGAGGGAGTGGGAACTGGACGAAGGCAATCAAAAGGTATGAACTTTGAGCTGTAAGATACATATGTACCAGGGCTATAATGTAACACATAACATATATATAGCTATTAGCTAAATATGAAAGCTGTTGAGAGTAAAACCTAAGAGTTCTCAGCATAAGAAAAAATTTAATTTTTCCTGTGTCTTTAATTTAGTATCTGTGAGATGATGGATGTTTACTAAATTTATTGTGATAACCACTTCATGATGTATGTAAATCAAATCATTATGCTATATACGTACAGTGCTGTATGCCTACTATATCTCAATAAAACTGGCAGAAAAAAAAAAGGATCAGTATCTATAGACTGATATACAAGGAAAAAGTGTCTGTATGAGAGTGCAGTTAAATTTTCCAATGTGTGCGCCCCCAGGCCTTTCCCTCAGTCCTCCTGTGAGCACTCACGATAAACACAGAAATAGCACCATTTATCCTGTCCCTAACAAACCCAAATAAATGCTCCTGGAAATGCTACCCTTGCGTATTCTTTATCACTTCATTCACGTGGTGCCTCATCATTCCAGACCGCTAAACGCGCCATTCCTGCCATACTCGTTATCAGTGTTACACTTTTTCAGCTTATGAATCTTCTTTATTCAGGTACCACTTTATTTCATTGTCAACCACAGTTCCCAGCCTTTCTGACTGTATTTTGCCATGAGGAGCTGGTCTGGCGTTTCAGAGAGTTGAGTGGGAAAGTTTGACACTAAGAAGGGAGAGGGAATGCATCTAGTCCATGAGCAAACAGGCACAGAAACAGCATCTAAATTTCTGAGACCTCGGGGGAAAGGGAGAAACTGTTCCAGAACCAACCCAGGCACACAGAGTGGCAGCCGGGAAACTAATTGTGACTTTAGATCTGGGAAGTTAAATGGGCACCTGCTGTTCAAGTCACCATTAACCAAAGCCCTTAAAATGATGCCTCTGCTTTCCACCGTGGCTGGTCCTGAGAGGAAGTACTGAGCAGCCATCATCAATAATGCAGCCTGCCTATTTGGAGAGTTCTCTCCGCTGTTAATACCAAGCAAATCTGAGGTCAGATAGCCACAGATTCTCCAGGATGATCGCAGCTAACTCCTCCCCTCTATGTCAAAGAGACCAATTCAGATGTAGTTTGGTACCGACATGGCACTTCTGGTCCAGCTGAAAAGCGAGTCTGCAGCTTGAAAGAACTGCTGACCCGACCCTCTCTGTTACTAACCAGGGAAGACTTCGCATTTTAGAAAAGGAGCAAAAGACAGATGCAATTGGTGGGAAGCACCCCCTTGATACTCACTATTCTTAGGGATTATGGGTGAGAAAGGATTCATCTCAAGTCTAAAATGAGATGTTAGGTCATCTTAATCTGAAACTCCTCCCTGTCCCCAAAGAGGTTATCATCATGAAAAACCATTTGAGGAGGGGGTATAACGTGAGCGAAGGGCACAGTGGTATTTCCCGCTGAATCTGTACGTGGGCAGTCATCGCTGGAGCTGATTCTGGATGTAGACGTGCAAGCCTTCGCCTACAGCCTCTTCAGCTCAGCTGAGCAGCATCAATACACCTTTAGGTGAGCGGTGCTGCTTCAAAAGACTGTTGTTCAGGGGCTCGGTTATCACTGCTACTATTAATAACACGGTGACCCATGAGAGAAGATGACTAAGAAGGACTTCAGTCTTGCTGGTGATTTTTTCCTTACCTCATACACCATAAGCATGCTCTAAAAAAGTCACGTATACAACATTTTTAAACTGGAAACACGCTAAATCTAGAGTTGCTTAGAAACTCCGAGGAAACATGAGTAAGTCCCATTCTTCAACAAAATACTCACTTGCATTCAAATGTCTTACATACTAAAAAACCAATAAATTTTTGGCAAATGCATTAGTGGATTAATGGCTTGGTATTGAAATAGGTGTACATCCCAGGTCTTAAAGTAGGTACACGTGTAAGGTGTTCAGTCATCCAGGTTGTGGACAAGGCCTGGGTCACCTTGTATTCTCTCCAGTACCATTTAGGGGTTAAAATAGGGACGCATCCCAGGTCCGCAGCTCTAGCCTTTCCCAGTGGCCCTGTTCACATCCCTGATGAGAGGGCATTCCCGGAGATCCAGCACAGCATAGATGAGGGCCTGGGGAGACATCAGAACCAATATAACCCAAACTCTGGCAAAGATAAGTGACCCAAGCAGTGTCTATCTTTTCTGTTGTTTTTTTTTTTTTTTTCCCCCTGGCCGCACCTAAGGCATATGGACGTTCCCAGGCCAGGGATCAAATCCAAGTTGCAGCAGCAACCTACACCACAGCTGCAGCAATGCTGGATCCTTAACCCACTGTGCCACAGCAGGAACTCCAAGCAGTCCCTATCTTAAATGAACTGAAAATGTACAAAAGGAGAGAAAAGGAAAGAAAAGCAATCACCCTGGTCTGGACACAGGCTTAGTCAGGCATTCCTTTCCAGACAAACTAGAACACATTGCTGGAAATGTTTAGCAAGAGGCACTTGTGTCTGGTGTGGACAGTATGTTGGTCTGACAGGCAGGGGGTATTGAGGGGCACAGACCTCCCTCAGCCACCAAAGAGCAGAACTGCCTCGGACAAATCAAATTTTCCAGGCCTTGCTTTTCCCAAAAAAAAAAAAATAGGCTGAATTAAAAAGCACTAAACAGGAGTTCCCATCGTGGCTCAGTGGTTAATGAATCCGATTAGGAACCATGAGGTTGTGGGTTCAATCCCTGGCACCGCTCAGTGGGTTAAGGATCTGGTGTTGCTGTGACCTGTGGTATAGGTTGCAGACAAGGCTCGGAGCCTGCATTGCTGTGGCTGTAGTGTAAGCCAGCAGCTACAGCTCCAATTGGACTCCTAGCCTGGGAACCTCCATATGCCGTGAGTGCGGCCCTAGAAAAGACAAAAAAAAAAAAAAAAAAAAAGCACTAAACAGGAGTTCCCATCATGGCTCAGTGGGTTAGGAACCTGACTAGTATCCATGAGGATACGGATTCGATCCCTGACCCGGCTCAGTGGGTTAAGGATCCTGAGTTGCTGTGTCTGTGGCATAGGCCAGCAGCTACAGCTCTGATTCGACCCCTAGCCCCAGAATTTCTATATGTCACAGGTGTGGCCCTGAAAAGCAAAAAAAAAAAAAAAAAAATTTAATTTAAATTTAAAAAGCACTAAACACTACGCCTGCACTTATCATTCCATCACCTCTGAGTCCCAGTCAGAGGGCTGCCTATGGTATATAAAAAAAAATATCTACCTCTAATACTTCAGGGAAAGATCATGGTCTGTGGCTCAACACACAGGACTCCCTCTGATCACAGAGACTACAGGAGTCTATCAATTCAGTGCTTTGCTTTTAGGTGAATAAAGTTCTCTCCCTATTTAGCAAATGAAGCAAACAAGGCCCCTGGAAAAATCAGTGTCTAGCCCAGGAGCACACTGCTCTGTAGAGTTCCCCAAGTTCCCTGAGAACCAGCAGGGAACAAGGGAAACAAGAAAAGCTCCCTGGTGAAAACAACCATGAGGTGTTTAAAACAGACCACTTATTGGTCCTTCCCTGCCCCCGCTGTGCCCACCACCTGCCTGTGCTTAACACAGCACCGTCGTAGTTCAGGTGACACTTGGCACTGGGATCCGCTTTACTGCTCACTGAAGGATGAAGAACAGCATCATGTGACAACCAAGTTCCACCGCTCACAGCGGAGATGTTAACCACCAAACGTCTCCCTGCCAAAGGCCAATCGCCTATCGCTCATTCAAGGGCTTCACGAGCTTAGCAGGGTCCATCCTCATCCTTCACTGGCCCAGAGTCCACTCTCACCTGTGACCTCTTTCCTCACCATCCGTGTCTCGTGCATGCTCGCCCCCAGTGCCCTCGCTCCTAAGGCAAGAGAAGAGCGGGTCATCGACAAACTGTACTGCTGCTTACGAGGGGCTTTCACGAACGTAGGGTCTTAGAATTCCACAAGACAGAAGCACAGGGGGTCTTGGACACATTTTACAGATGAAAGACACCAAGATCCAGGGAGGTTAAGGGACTTGTCCAACGCAGGCTCCTAAAAATCAGTGGCCCCAGAAACAGGGCTGAGTCCCCGGCCAGCGCTCGTTCCACTCCTCCAGGCCGTATCCAATATTCAGGGTTTAATGAAGGGATCCCCATCAGTCACCAAGACCTGCGGGCTCAACCCCATTTTTTCAGGTGCCTAGAACACAGCTGACAGCCCCCTTGAACTCAACACATCCTCTCGATTTCTGCTCCACCCACTGACGTTCAGGGCTTTAACGTGAAGTATTACAATCTCTTCTTAACTGGTCTCAGAGACTCCCATCTCCCAACTCCGACTGACTACCTAGACTGCTTGCTCCTAAAACAGTAGTTCTTCAGTGGGGGGGGGGGGGTAAAACTGTCCCCAGGGGACATCTGGAAACGTCTTGACCCATTTCGGGGGGTCCCTCTGGGGTGTGAGGGGAGAGGGTACTCTTGGCTTCTAGCAGGTAGAGGCCAGGGGTGTTACTGCAATGCAGAGGACAGCCCACGACAAGAATTATCTAACCCGAAATATCAAGTGACGAGGTTGAGAAAGGTCTGTTCTAGAGTCAGCACCCTTAAAAAAATACCCCTCATCCTTCCTAAAGCTTTCCCCCTGCTGAAAAACGTCCATGCTCTTTCCAGGATAAAGCTCATATTCAGATGATTCGCAGTCTGGCCCAAAAGCCTCTTCTGGCCACACCCCTGACCCTCGCCCACACCATCGCCACACTGCCGCCTCACTCACCTTATGTTTGCAAGTACCTCTCCAGCTTTCCTGTCTGTGTGTCTTTGCTCATGCTCCTTCCTCTGCCGCAAACATCTTTCTCCCCTCCTCCAGCTTTCCCACTGCTCTTCACTTTCAAGGTCCAGCTTATATACGACTTTCCTGGTTGAGTCTTTGTTCCTGCTGACCAAGCGGTCTCTCCGTGTTTTCCCCCTAAGAGCCTTTGGTTGTACTACATTCACTTGTATAGATGCTCCCCTTCCTTCTGGAGTAGGAATAAAATGTCACTTATCTCCTGACCCATGCACACAGCACAGGGTCCGAGCGTGTTTGAGTACGCGCTGGATGAATGGATGAACCTTAGCATCACAGACTCCTGCTTCTCATAGCAGAAACTAGAGCCTCTCTCCCACAGAAACGCTAAATAGAGTCCTATCTGAATAACCTATCGGCTCAGGGCCATCACCAGCTTGGGAACATCTGGGAATGAGGAAGAGCAGCTCTGTCTTCGAATTCCAGCACTAAGGTCTGACAGCACTGCATTCTCTCTGCGGAGTTAGCACAACCGGAGCTCCTGCAACTGCTTAGGCCTTACCTGTCAGAACTCCTGGTACTGTGAGAATTTCTGGGTTCTGCAGATTAGAAAGCTCTGATGCAATGGGTGTGCTAAATAAATGCATGGTTCTGCATCTCTCTAAAGCTAAATGAAGAAAGCCACCGGCAGGATGCATGGCACAGGTCTACCTGTCACAGGGGAGCATCCAAGGGACATTCCACCAAGTCCAGACTCCTGCCCTGTCTATTAACAAGGGACAGATCAGACCTCCAGACTGCACTGCGTCACACAGGCTGTCCATCCACCTCCCATCACGAGGAACACGCGATACCCACAAAGCTTGGCCTAACGGGAAAAACAAGTAACTAGAAGCCATCTAGGTCTTCTTGGAACCACCATTCTGCATGGACTCCCTTCAGAACCTCTCCTTGGGCTCCCGAAAACACAGATCTCAGCCCTGCAGGAGCTGATGCTGTGAAGGAAGGACACGCTGTGACTATCTGGGGAAAAATACGGCAAACACACACTTGTAGTTTATATAACCAGAAACCATTTAAAAAGACAAAAGGTTAGAAGTTCTCTGGTGGCCTAGCAGTTAAGGATCTGGCATTGTCACTGCTGTGGCTCGGGTCACTGCCATGAGGAGGATTTGCTCCCTCACCTGGGAACTTCCACATGCTGTGGACACAACCAAATTAAAAAAAAAAAAAAAAAAGGTTAAATGGTGATTAGCATTGATCTGCCTCTGACCTGTGTGGGAAGAGGCCACAGTCCAGTGTCTGTGGGACACTGAAAGCAGCGTAACTTACAGAGGTGACAGCAGCAAACAGGGAACTGTGTTCAGGGAGTATGGTTTGAGGGGAGGCTGGAAATGGGTGGTCTGGATGCTGGTCCCAGCCCTGTCACTGACTGCCGTGTGACCCTGGACAAGCTGCGTCCTCACCAGGGAAGGTCCACTTCCTCCTCAGTTTCCTCGTTTGTAAGAGCTGCCTGTCCGGCTGCACAAGGGCATCAGGGGAGAACCAGCCCAGACATGAAAGCTCTCACGTGGGCAGAAGATGGCACTGCCAGGCACGTGGTGGGAAGGCTGTCTGCTGAGGCAGGTGTTTGCCCCTGGAGCGCTGACAGCACAGGTAAGCAGACAAAGCTTTAAAAAGGCAACATTAATCAATTAAAGCTAAGTGGCAGGGTGCAGAGTTCCCGGAAACCAGCACAGAATTAAACTAGTGAGTGAGACCTGCTCTCAGAGGTGCTGAAGCAGGAGCTCCCTCTGGCTGGACGTCCAGGAGGCGTCCCCGAAGAGAACCTGACCCACATGACCAGAAGCAGGCGTGGGACCGGGCTGAGAGTCCAGACAAGGAAGTGCAAGGCCATCAGCTGGGTGCAAGCCAGGGACCGGAGGGCAGGAGTGGTGGGAAGAAAGCTCAAGAGGCAGGTCAGAGTCACACGGCGGCAGAGCCTGAACTCCTAGCTAAGGGATTCCCACCAGACCCTTGTACCCACAAGCAACCGGAGAAAGTGTCCGAGCGGCTGGTGTGAGTAGCAGAGTGCATTTACAGCCACTGAGCATCATACAAATGCTCGCTGTCCTCACTGCTATTCTTGGCATCCGCCATGGAAGCCATGTAGAGAGTACCCAGATGGCAGAAGAAAAACATTAAAAGATATTCCAGTGAATAATTTATACCAATTTAATCACTTAACAATACTCTGCACCTGGATGCAACTGGCAAGAAAAGAAAAGGCAGGAACCTCTGGAAGACAAGCAACCAAATGAAACCAAGGTGTATTCAAAATGAAAAGTCTTCTGCTATGTGATGTGTGGCTAGAAGCCAGGTTTCCAAAAACAACCAAGCTTTGCTGACCCCACAACCTGGTCTTCCTCCTTCCCTGACCTCTTCACCGCTTAGTGCACTGGCTCCTCTCCTCCACCCAGCAGTGAATCACGGAGCCCCAGTTTCTCACTTGCCTCTCTCTTCCCTGCCCTCCCACTTCCTCCCCCTGCCCACCCCCCTACACACCCTGATGTGATCTTCCAATTGCAACTCCCATGTAGGTAACTAAGAGCCCACTGAGATCCTGGCCCACACATCCAACTTACTGTCGCTGTTTTGGTATCTACTAAGCACATTACGTTTAGAAGAGCAAACCACCCCGGAACCCTCATCTACCCTCCATATGTTCCTTTCCTCGCATTTCCCATCTCGGAAACAATAGCTCAGTCCAGCTGGTTGCTAAGCCGAAAGCCTCGCAGCCGTCTTGGCCTCCCTCCTTTCCATCACATCCACACCCAGTCCATTAGTAAGTCCATCGGCTCTGCCTCCAGAAGATACCCTGGATCCAACACTTCCCGATTCGCCCGTCCCTCCCCTTCTCTCTCACCTGGTCTCTGCTTCTACTCCCAGCCTCCACCCATCACTCTCTAAAACAGCAGGCAGGGTGCTTCTTTTTAAAAAGTACATCAGGAGCTCCCATGGTGGCACAGGGGAAATGAATCTAACTAGGAGCCACAAGGTTGCGGGTTCAATCCCTGGCCTTGCTCAGTGGGTTAAGGATCCGGCGTTGCTGTGAGCTGTGGTGTAGGTCACAGACGCGGCCTGGATCCTGTGTTGCTGTGGCTGTGGCGAAGGCCAGCGGCTACAGCTCCTGTTAGACCCCAGCCTGGGAACCTCCATATGCCGCAGTTATGGCCCTAAAAAGCAAAATAAATACATAAATTAAAAAATTAAAAAGTACATCAGATGCCATTCTCCTGCTTAAAAATCTTCCATCACCTTAACAATAAAAATCTGAATTCCTCATCGAAGCTGTCAAACCCTACATGTCCTCCACAAGCCCATCTTTGTTCATCCCCAGCGCTCTACCCTCCCTTTCTTTCCTTTTGGCAGTACCTGTGGCATGCAGAAATTCTCAGCCAGAAATCAAGCCCCCACAGCAGTGACAGCACCAGACCCTTAACTGCTAGGCCATAGGGAACTCCTCCAGCCTCCTTTCCTTTCCTTTGGGCCCCCGAGTTTGCCGCCCTGCAGCCCTATCCTTGTGGTTCTTGTCATGTAACCCTCAGATTAAACATTACCGCTCTAAAGGGGCTTTCCTGAACAATTAATTTAAAAATAGGACCTGTTAATCACTTTCTACCATACCCTCTATTATATTTTCTTCATAGTATTTATCTGAATGATGCTACTCATCTGTTGCCTGTATCAGGCTCATAAATGTGACACTGAACAAAACAGATAGGTCTCTAGCCTCCTGGACCTTACATCGCCAGGGCCAAGAGTGCCTGATATATGACAGGTGCTCAGGCATCTGCAGCGGAGCCCAATCTCAGCTACAAGCCACGTGTACCACAGCTGCTCCGTCTCTGGAGGAAACGGGAGCGTGCTGGCTGACCTGGCCCGGTGCTGAGGTTCAGGCTAGAGAGTGTTCTCTGGGTTCCATGGGTCTGGGAAGACCTCATAGGAAAGAGGCCAGGGAAGCAGGAAGAACTGCCGGGTGCAGGCCAGGACACCGAGGAACCCATGTTTATGTATCTCCCGGGGAGTGAGGAGCAGGACGAGGGAGGCTGATACGGAGGAGCAGTATCACTGATTCCTCAGTGGGCATCGTCTATCATTTCCTTTCTCCACAGCAGGGGGACCGACCTGGGCACTGCTATGAGTCAGGTCACTTGCTACCCACTGTCATTCAATCCTCACGGCTCTTCCAGTGGACCAGTAAATCCTCATTTCTATAAACGCTGGGGGCTGCAGCCCACGGCAGGTGCGCCTCTCTCCCCCCAAGGCCATGCAGCAACGGCAGAGCAAGCCTGCCTCCCAGGATGTCTGAGGTCCTTCCCTTTCCTCTGCACCGCGGTTCCCCAAAACACACCAAGAGCTCTAGGCTCTTAGACGCAGGAAAGCAGGTGCCAAAGGGGAGAGGGGAACCCCGAGTCCTCTACAGACAATCTGTGACACCCAATTCGGACTGAGATGAGCTCTGGTCC
Source organism: Catagonus wagneri (assembly GCA_004024745.2). Lineage (NCBI taxonomy): Eukaryota > Metazoa > Chordata > Mammalia > Artiodactyla > Tayassuidae > Catagonus > Catagonus wagneri. The sequence goes on along the minus strand of PVHT020000283.1, from coordinate 4,511,229 downwards.
CAAACACGAGCACAGAGCCAGAAACCTGGGCCAGTGACTTCCAGCTCCCAGTTCTCTTTCCTGCCACCACCACACCGTTTCCAAAGACAAATATCGATGGCAACGTGCGGCTCTACCAGTAAATGTACATCTGGCCGGGGCGGCCACACTGCGGGATCATCATCAGGGCTGGACGTTGGCTCAGCAAGTCTGAATGGCAACTGCACTGTGAATCCAAGGGTGCCTCAAGGATGACCCCTGGTAACCCTCCACCGACACCTCCCCGATGAGCTCATGATAAAGCCACAGCTGTGAGGGCCACCAGGGGGAGGGATGGCAGGATGCTGTTTTTCTCTAATTGCAGAAGATGTGTCAAAAAGCAGTCTTCACCCAGAGGCAGAGCTCAGCCACTGCGGAGGGAAAGCGCTCAGGACCAAACCAAGACCCTTCCTCTGGCCGAGGGAGCCAAACACAGCATGAGCCCAAGCGCGAGCTTATATGCACTCAAGGAGGCGGCAATGAACCACCGTCCCATGTTCCCTCCCAACACCCTGAGCGTGAGGGGCACTGGGATCACAGAGGTGTGACCTGCCCTGGTAGGGGGGAGGGAAAAGAGTGGCAGGAAGGAAGAAAAGGGAAGAGGAATAAAAAGGAAGCTGGAAAAAAAAAAAAAAAGGTGTACTGCCTCCTACCAGTAGCCTACTCACTAATGGTCACCCTCCTTCTTCCCCTTTAGATCTAATAAGCGTGGGTCAAGATTACAACGAGCTGGTTCAGAGAGCCACCTCCTTGGATGTTAACAACCTCCTGCACTAAGGAAATGAAGAAAACGCAAGGGTACGTTACCGACCCAGCACACTCTGGTTTCAAGGGCACCCGTGTGGCCAACTCTGTACACCAGTTCTGCGGCAAAGGAAAGCACTAGGCCCACCCCCACCCCCAGGCACGCCTCCCCCGGGCTCTCTAGAACTCAGGACTTGCCAAGACACACCAGGCATCCACCCTCACCTTTCCCGTCCTGTAACTACACAGCCATGAGCTTCCTAGAAAGGAGCAAAAGGGAGTTCAGCAGGAGTGATGGCCTTACCGCCAGTCTTCAACAGCCGGGCATCTGAGCCACTGCCCTGCTACCTTCCAGCTCCTTCAAGAAAAGTCACAAATCAGAAGCTACTCATGTTTGGTTCTCAAAGTTCTTCCAGACTATTGCCAAGAGTAAAGAGCTTGACAATGATGGTGATAAAACCAGTCAGGACATGCATGCTTTACTCTATATTACTATGCAAAATAGAGTATCCAAGCTAAGAAATGTATTATTTAAAAAATACAACATAATACTATAAAATATTTGGCTATTTATCTTCACTAGAGGTATTTTTTTTTTTAATATTCTCTTTCTTGGAGTTCCCTGGTAGCTCAGTGGGTTAAGGATCCAGCATTGCCAGCTATGGCTCAGGTCACAGCTATGGCACAGGTTCAATCCCTGGCCTAGGAAATTTTGCATGCCTCGGGCACAGCTAAAAAAAATCTCTTTTTATGTCTCTAAGGATGCCAACTGTCCTTACATGTGGAAGTACTCTCTATGCTATGCAGAGATTACACATCCTGTTGAAATATTTCTTTTAAGGAAAAACTGGGGATGAGGAATGGCAGTGGAGTTTTGTTGTTGTTGTTGTTTAGGCTTAATTTATCTTGGCCAAATTAAAAACAACAACTACCCTACATCACTGATTTGCATTCTTATTATTAGTTTTTTTGTTTTGTTTTCACTAGTTCATGAAATTCAAAATCTAGGAACCACTAATCTATATGTTCAGGTGTGTAGAATGCATAGCTAGGAGCATAAGCAGGATTCTAGAAATCAGAGATGCTTTGCTGCATATCCTAAGAAATCTTTTTCTAAGAGAAATGACACTATAAACTCATGAAACGGTCCATGTACCAAAAGATGATTAAGACAAGAAAACTAGGTAAAAGGTACAGTGGTCAAACACATTCCGGAATGCTGCATGGCCTATTTATTTCTTCAGATTCATAATGCTCATCTGTACACTAAAGGTCCTGATAAGTCCTGCAACTGAATATTTGTTTAATCAGAATTTTTCAATTATACCTAACTAGAGTACTTTATTCATTGATTTTAAAGGAACACAACTTCTAGAAAGAGTCCTGTTCTATGACATACACTATAGGAAACAAAGGAACGGAGAGAAAAGCAGTTCAACAGGCATCAGGAGCCCTCTCTACATCTCACTTGCTCTGTGACCCAGGAACAAGACATCCTGCTCACCCTAAAGTTCAATGTTCCCACCTGTAAGTTTCCTCTTACAGCTACTCGCTAGTCCCTACACCCTATAATAATATCTGTTGACCTCTAATCAACAGACATTTGAACCAGAAATTCCCATGACAACCATAAACCCAGGACTGGAGAGAAAAGGTAAGGCACACTTAGATTAGCACATGGAGCAGCATGGCTTGGACGCAGAGGGAAACGGGCAGTCAAGGAACCAGGATAACAACATAGGAACTCGTCCAGGAATTGAATTCTAGGCAACGTGAGAGTATTCTCTGTACTATAAGCCAACCCATCTCCTCAAGGGCAAGTAAGGTCTTACTAGAATTGCGGAGTTCAAATAGCTGATTCCCATTAAACTGCAAACCCTATTGGAGGAGGTCTTACATGTTAAAGGCACCAATGAGTACCTGGTATCCTCTGACAAGTTTTGGATCCCCAAGCATCCTGGGAAGCAGACTCCCCTTTAAGTCCCTGTGCATCACACAGGGCACATCATCATACGACATTCAGTTATTACACCATACTGACAAAAGTGGGAAAGCCTATTTAGGAGGGTTTTAAGGTGAACATTTCTACCTAAGTGCCCTAACAGCAGGAGAGGGTACATGCATACTGTTCACTTGTGAGCACTCTGGTGGACATATTTCACCTTTAGAGCACATGAAAATGCAAAAGACCGCTCAGCATTACTCATCATGGAAACTAAAAACACAAGATTCCCCCATACAACATCAGGATTTATATTCTTAAATAGCTAAACAAAGATAACAATGGCAAGCTGTCAATAGAAGGTGGAATAATTTGAATTGTCTACCGCTATTCAAACAACCACTCTGGAAACTTTTTGGCAGTTTCTACTGCTAAATAAATATCACCTATGACACAGCAGTTCTAATCTTAAATATGTACCCAACAGAAATGCATACATGTGTTTAGCAGAAGACAGGCACGAGACTATGCAGCGTTTAATTGGCAAAAATTGGAAAGAACCCAAATATCCATCAATATTAGAATGGGCAAATAAATTCCAGTATATTTACACTGTAGTACCATTCAGCAATAAGAAACGATAGCTACTTGCAACAAGGATAAATCCAAACATACCAAAGAACCGAAGAATCCAGATAGATACATACATACTAAATTATTCTATTTATATAAACTTCAAAAATAGGCAGAGGTAAACAATGGTAAGTCAAGATACAATTATTCATGGAAAGGACAAAGGAAATTTCTGGGCGCTTTTAAGTTCTGACCACAGAAGTAGGTTCAGAATGTGACAGTACAAACTGCACACTTATAACTGATACATTTTCTGTACGTGCATTTTACTAAAGAATTTAGTGAATTCTGCATTCTGCTGTATGTTTGTGTCTCTATGATTTCTGTTTTCCCTAAAATCTTTCATTAAAATTCACCTTCCAGGAAAAGGTGCCACACTTAGCTGGTGGTTTCTTTTCCTCCACAGAATGCTGCCACATACTCCTCAGGTATGAAAAGCTGGGGTAAAAGAATTTACCTGTGGACCCCTTGGACCAATCGCTGTTTTTCTTTCTTCACTTAAAATCTAGAGGCTCTGCTTGGGGAAAGTCCTGCCAAAGTCCTTCTCTCTGGGTGGAGCCCTCCCTGCAGTTCTCGGATAAAGAAATTGCTTTCACTCTTTAAATATCTGCTGTTCTCACTGGTACTGGAGACCTCGAATGGAGGACTGCAGGAGTGAGGGTGCCCGCTTTTCTGTACACTCACTTGCTACTTCCCCTGGAGAAGCCAGACCTCCAGGGGAGCTGGCATTGGGAGGAAGCATGGGACAGATGTGAACCTCTGCATGGTAGAATCAGACTGTTTGGAGCAAAGCATTGACTCTTTGACCCCTGGGCAGTGGTGCAGCTGGGGAGTCTCCAAAGGCACGCTTGCCCTTGATACTGCCCAGGTGGGTCTACGCCTGGGCAGATGGTCCCCTGCAGTGTCTCAGCAAGCCCTTGGGAACAGCCTGATGGTACAGTGGTTTGGTATTAGTGCCAAGATCAACCAGGTTAACTACTCACAGGAAACTGTCTACTACAAAATGAGTATTTGTTCTTGCAGCAATGCCAGATCCTTAACCCGCTTAGCCAGGCCAGGGATCAAACTCACAGCCTCTCAAACACTATGTCATATTCTTAACCCATTTACCCACAATGGGAACTCAGAATGAATATTTGTACTCCTCCTAATTCACGTCAAGTCCTAACGTCAATAGGATGGTATGTGGAGGGGGGGCCTTTGGAAGATGATTAGGTTATGAGAGTACACCCCTAGTGAGTGGGATTAGTGTGCTTATAAAGGAGACTCCAGAGAGCTACCCAGCCCTTCTACCATGTGAGGACACAGCAGGAAGACCATCAGCCGGGAAGCAGTCCCTGAGCACACACCAAATCTGCTTGGACTTCCTAGCCTCCAGATCTGTGAGAATTAAATGTGTTGTATAAGCCACCCAGCCTATGGGATTCTGTCAGAGCAGCCCCTAAGGTCCAAGACACTGCCCTTCCTCAGAGGCTCCACATCAGGCTCAGGAGGAAATCTGCAAAGGAACGGGGAGGACACAACGGCCTCACCTCTCAGGTAGCCCCTCAAAGCATCCACCTTCATCCGAGCAAGCCTGCCGGGGAGTCCACTTCTCCACCTGTCCTTTCAAAGTGTTACTCTAAAATGGACATTTGGATAAATTATGTGTGGAAGCCAGTGGTGACTGGCCCCACAACTGCACCCAAGAGTCATGCTATTTAGAGGTCACCTTCCATGGAAGTGTCCTTATGAGTTATGTGTTAGAAAAAGACAATGGAACAAAGGACAAACGGAAAAATGCTACTTCATCAAAATCCTCACTGGAATTGTGCCAAACAGCAGCACTTATGGAACATTTGCTTTGCACAAAGCACTGTGAAAAATACTGGGATGGACCAAGTTCACATGTCAAGAGCGCTTCACACCAGGCACAGGGCAAAGCCCTCTCGGTCACTGTGACGAGCTGTCCCTGCAAAGCTAAGCGGCTTTGGTCATGGGTCACCTGTCTGTATGTCTGTCCTATTCTGTCCAATATTTCTAGCTGATATTTCTTCAAACCACTGAATCTGATCAATAAACCTAAAAATGATTAGGAGGTGGGAGCTAAGGAAAATATTTTCACACCACCAGTCATAAGCTAAACTTGACAGAAAGTTATGAGTCACCTGATACTCAAACACACCTTCCAAGAAAGCACTGTGTGTTCTCCTATGGCTTTGCCAACGGTCCCTTCCTCCTCCTCCCACTTCACCTTTCAACCGGCCGACAGAGCCTGCCTTTAGGTCAGCCTCTGCAGTGGTTCCCTCCATCGGGCCCGCCCTCGGGATAAATTATCTCAACCCCAACCCACCAGGGAACCGGCTGGCAGTGCTGGATGAGGACAAACTATCCCCAGAGACTGAGACCGTCTGGCCCATTCTCCCAAATGGGGAGATGTTCAGCTCTTAGGAAAACAAACACCTATTTTTAAATAAATGGCTCGCAGCCGACAATAGCTAACTGATGGCTCAGGATGCTGCCCTCTGATTCACACACTCTACGCACAGGGGACCCGTCCACCAGCTACTCTACAGGTGCTGGGAAAGGGGAAAGAAACCGTAAGAGAAAGACAGCCTCGTTGGGAAGGTGTACAATCCTCACCGTAATAAAATCAACAGCTCTGACCAAAACACAGACTTACCATGCCCCGGGGCTGGCTGAAGGCTTTGGCTTTGGTTCGTTTTTGATCAAAGCAGATAAATCAGGTGTCCCAGGACATAAAGGCCAACACTGGGGGGGAAAAGTCTTATTTCTGGGCTATTTTTTTTCAAGTCCAAGTAACACTTAATATGATTTACACTTGCAGCCTTCCTTATCTTTCCCTCTGTTGTATCAGTTTTGTTAGAAAAAAATCTGGAATCTAGGAATTCAGCACTGTATACAAAGAGTCATGGAAGGGAGAAAGGTTTAAGGACAGACTAGAGGTCCTTCTTGCCCTGTTAGCATTTATTCTATGTTTCCCAGATTCTTGGTTATAGAACTAGAATCACCAAATTATTGAAGCTTATTGGAATTTTACCAAAAGGTGATTCATTTGGTTTAATAAAATTTGCTGAAAAAGCAAATACACTTTTAAGACTAAGATGGTGTGTTGGTGATTCACACCCTCATAACACATCAGTTCACTGCCATTTAGTGAAAACCAGTTGAGAGCAGCTGCTAAGAGGAAACATCATTGTCAGGACAACCTCAAGTGTGATGGGGCCTGGGGCCCATAAACACACCAAGGGCTGGAGGAGGTTTGAAAAGGTCATATTTAACAGGAGATAGCCAAAATGCCAGACATCACAGTCACCCCGAAGCCATGAACTGTCCCCTACACCCCATGGTGAACAGACCCCCGGGCTCAGGCCTCACTCAGTCTTACCAGGGAATATTACAGCTCAAGCATATTATGGAGCAAATAGACTGATCTAGAAACACCATCACCCACAAAAACACTTCTAGTGGGAGTGAGTTCTTTCTGTGGCTCAGCGGGTTAAGAACCTGACACAGAGTCTGTGAGGATGTGGGTTCGATCCTTGGCCTCACTAGGTGGCTTAAGGATCTGGCATTGCCACATGCTGCAGCCTAGGGCACAGATGGGGCTTGGATCTGGCTGTGGCATAGGCTTACAGCTCCCACTCAACCACCAGCCTGGGAATTTCCACGTGCTGCAGGTGCAGCCCTAAAAAGAAAAAGTACATATATATATATTTCTAATGGGAAACTGCATCCTACAACTCCAAACACCTAATCAAAGAAAAGTTTTAGCCTCTTGACATATTATTAGGGGCTACTTACATTTAAAATGTATTCCTGAAAACCCAGACTGATTCAGATCAAGGGCCTCGCTCTTTACTATGCTTAAAACAAGGACTGCACAGATACGTAAAATAGCTAATTATCATACACAACTATTCAGAGCCTCCATCCTTTCTACACCAAGGGAACATCTGGCCTAACATTAAACCGTAAGATTAAGACTTAACTTTCACTCACAAACACCCTCCCCAATTTCTCTGCCTCCTAAGAGCTGAGACCATCAGTCACAGAGATTCATTTGCCTTCAGCAAAGAACCTGGCGCTATCAGGCCATACAAAAGCGAGGCTTTCAGATCTGAGGAAGCCGCCATATGTGTCAAGTGGATGTCAGAGCACTGGAGAAGCAAAGACAGAGCAGAGAATTCAATCCTTGTTTGGGAACATCAACTTCATTTTAATTCACAGCCTCAGAAGGTTTTCTTATATCTGGCCAACCACGCCGCGAACACGCAGCTCAGTTTCAGGGCTGATCCCTAGGGACGGGAGGTACACCCCCACCACCCCGGGGAGACTCCACGCTGATCCCAAACATCAGGGGTTCTCAATCTCACTCATCCTCAGGCCCAGCCCTCCAGACCACCGAGAGGGAGATTTACAATTTAAAGTGAGTTACAGAATATGACTGTCATTTCTCTGAACACCTGCCATGGAAGTATCACAGTAAAACAAACTCTGGAGCCAGACTGCTTGCCACGGAGCAGCTGTGTGACCTGGGCCAGTTACATAGCCTCCCTGGACATCAGTTTATGATCGGGTCCTGACTGCTGGGTAGGTGAGAGAATTCCATGACCAACATGTTGAGTTTTTAGAACAATGCCTGGCACCTGTTAGGCAGCCCTTAGCAGCACATACCCTCCACTTCAGCCTCCAGATTTTCTCCTCTGTAAAGGGGTGGGGGGGCACAGAAGATCTGTGTCCTTTTAATCCATTATCCAGGATGAGTCAAGTGTCAATTCTGACAGAGTGGAATCTTTGTCCTTGCTTAGATTCCTCTTTCTGGGTTATATTCAGTTTTGTTTTTAACTCTGCTTGAACTGTTTTTTTATTGTTAACTCAGGACCCATTATGTATTCTGTGCTTCACAGGGGACTGGTAGGTAGAGAAACGTGTTCACGGGGCATCTAAAACCACATCACCTGAGAGGGAGAGGACCTTGGAGAGGAACTGCCTACTCAGTTTTCAAATCCCTTTTTCTAAATCTCTGGCGGGAAGATGGTCACCCAGTTTAGGCTTAATACCCTCAGGGCTGGGGAACTCATAATTTACACAGCAGTTCTTTGCCTTGCTGGAAACTTCCCACGTCTTCCCACGTCTACTTTCCGAACTGGTGATGAAATCGAGACAGCTGACCCTGAACAATGCAGGGGTTAAGTGCACTGACCCTCTGCACAGTCAAAAATCCAGGTATAGGAGTTCCCGCTGTGGCACAATAGGATCAACAGCACCTTGGGAGGACCAGGATGCAAGTTCAATCCCGGCCGAGCACAGAGGGTTAAGGATCTGGCATTGCTGCAGCTTAGGGCACAGCTGCAACCTGGATCTGATCCCTGGACCAGGAACTCCAGAACTTTGCCTTTGGGTGACCAAAAAAAGAAAAAAAATCTAGGTATAACTTATGGTCAGCCCTCCGTATCAGCAGCATTGGATTCAACCAACCAAGATCATGTAGCACAACAACACTTACTACTGAAAAATACCCGGGTATTTAAGATGACCTGTGCAGTTCAAACCTGTGTTCAACAGTCAAGTGCGCTGTCAGAGAACCCCGACACTTGCCATGATGGCAATGACAACAGAACTGGGTTTACCATTTGAAGGACTTTTTGATTTAAGTTTGGACTCACAACTCCTTTAAGAAACGGAGTATTATTCCATCTCTGGAAAAATAAAGGGGCAGAGGAGCGGGGTGGCCCCAGCAAGTTTAAGCAACTTGAAGTGCCCACTTCTCCTATGAAACTACAGAACCGGGACTAGAACCCAGGTCTTCTAACTCCAAGGCGGGGCTTTCAGTCCATTGTCTGCTCAGAGGCATGGCGTGCCCAACTTACGCCTGCGTGTAACAGACAGCGTCACTTCTCCCGGCCCTTCCTGCTTGTTCTGTCTAGGTAACTCATCCTGAGTGGTCAGCGGGAGTTTGCCCAACATGTGAACAGCTCAGCATGCTAGTTCAATTAGGAAACCGAAAGCGTAACAGGACAAGCAGTCACATGTCATAGATTCTTTAGAACTTCACAAGTGCTAATCTAAGTCCGTAACACCTAGATTCACGATTAGCTTAATAACCAGCGCCATCTCCTCTCCTAGGCTAAACAAGGAATATTTTATGGAGTTATTTTTCCTAAGGACACCAGCCTTGCCATTTACCAGATCACTGCCTTTTTGAAATTACATGTAATATGAAACTGAGATCAAACTAATTAAAACTTTAAGTTCTATGGTGATGGAATCATCCATAAAAGTACACGAAAATCACTTACAGAGGCAGGCTGTTTACGACACATCTAACGCCCACAGGGAAGAGCAGCAACTCACAATGGAGTTGAAATCTGCCTGGTTTTAAGTTCATTTCTGAAAAGCTGTATTGATCACAGTGGACATGAAAGAAGGGGGAAAAGAGAGAATACAATGATCTCACACACAGCCGCCCCCCATACACTGCAGAGTCTCCGCAGAGGCTTCGGGTACCTTTCTGTAGGAACATGGTCCTTTTTACGCACCAGCAGTCTTTAAGGATGCTGTTTTTGAGCTGGCAGTGAAATGCTTCACATCACAGTAGAGGCAGGGCAGGGGGATGACACTGTGAGTCAAGGCGTCTGCCTATGGGTGCAAGGAAAGGGGCTGCGGCCTCCAGCCCTGGGGAGGCTGAGGAAAACAGCCAGGCATGACCATGAGACCAGAACTGCAAGAGCACCCCCAAAGGAATCTCCACAGCTGCTCCCAGGAAACTCCTTCCAGGTGGAAGCTTTCTTTCCAGGCTCTGTTATTACTCTCTGAACCTAATAAAGCATATTTTACTCTCAGCACAAAGGGAAAAGGTCTTATGCCCATCCTGATTAACAAGGCCACATTAATAAAACATGCTTGGATCCATTAATTCAAATCAATATTTAAGCACCAAGGTGGCAGGTGCCAGGGCAGATGAATGGGTGATGAAGACATGGTTTCCAGTCCTCAGAGGTACCAAGTCAAGTGGACCAGCACTTCCCAACACTGCGCCATCTCTCCTAAGCCCTCTAGGGATCACACTTAGTGTCTTTGTTGAGTGGCTATTAAACAATGTGTGAGGGGGTGTTCCCATCATTGCACAGTGGAAACGAATCCAACTAGTATCCATGAGGATGCGGGTTCCATGCCTGGCCTTGCTCAGTGGGTTAAGGATCTGGCGTTGCCATGAGCTGTGGTTTAGGTCCCAAATGTGACTCAGATCTGGCGTTGCTAGGGCTGTGGTATAGGCCGGCAGGTGCAGCTGTGATTCGACCCCCAGCCTGGGAACTTCCATATGCCCCAGGAAGCAAAAAACAAAAATGCGGGAGACCCAGCAGTATTACAAGGATGGCAAATGAGATTCTCCTTAAATAAATGTCAGAACAATGGTGTAACAAGCCAGGCCCTGAATACTCCCTGGCTCCACCATGCCCTGCACAGAGCTTGACGAACACAGGTAACAGGTGGTCAGTGTCAGTACAATCGGGAAATGATCGGCTGTGTCTAGCAAGCATTCTAGGTCTGCGTAGGACACCACAGCACGGGGATACAGAAGTTCGACCCTCATCAAGTCCCTATTTAACTTCTCAGTGAGGCTCACTGCATTTATTTCTGCTGACCTCTGGGAGATCACTTTTTTTTTTTTAATTCAAAATATTGGAGATTTCTTTTTAAACACAGAGGAGTTAGAGCAGACATCCCTATCTCCAAAACACAGTTAACATCTTGCAGCCTATTCCTTCTAGCCTCAGATTTTTTTAAAAAACAAATTTAATGTTACTGTTGAGGGTTCCTTCCCCCTGCAACTGCCCCCTGTCTAACCTCCAAAGGATAGCCAGGAGCTTGACAGCGGAGCGATTCCCTCACAGCCAGTTAGTGTACTATGACTGCATAAATACATGACCACAACTGCACACTACATTTTGGCTGTACACTTCAGAGAAGTGGCTGCACTAGAGAAGTGGTAGCGTATACTATAAGCTCCATAGCTTTATTTTCTGTACTCCCCACTGAAATTTATCCTTGTTGATACTACTAGATCTGGTTCACTTATTTCTGTATTCTGCTGTGTGTGCATACCATTTTTTATTCACTCTCCTATTGGTGAGCCCACACAAGTGTTCATTCACTTACTAGCTCATCAGGCATTACTGAGAATCTACTATGTGTGCATAGTAGATATATTGTGCAGGCATTAGAGACCTAGAGAAAAATTATATAAGTTTCACATGCGGGTCGAAGATAAAAAGCTCCCTTGTGTCAATGCCAAGGTTGGGGGAATTCTGCTAACCATGCCAGCAGTCAGTTGGTTACTTATGTCTGGAGCTCAGGAAAGGAGCAAAGGCTTAATAAACGAGCCTAGCGGTCTTATGCTTACAAGTGAAGGCTGAAGTCACAGGAGCAGATGAGCTGGCCAAGGGAGCATGTGTGACCAGTCAACCTTCAGAAACATGAGATGAATAGAGACTGTCATTTCTATGGCACTAAATAGTGACATGGTTCGTATGCAGCCACGGATAACCAAACAGGAGATCAGTCTACCAATATCCTCAAACCAGACTGACTGGGAACAGGGGCCCTCTACAGCAGATCGTGTGTGAGAGCCACAGTAACAGCACAGCTGGTGTGTGTGTGTGTGTGTGTGTGTGTGTGTGTGTGTGTGTGTGTGTGTGTGTGTGTGTGTGTGTGTGTGTGTCAGCTGTGAACAGCACAACCACACGTGGACATTACTCCACACCATACAACCATGTGGCCAGAGACACATCCCAGCCTTTAGCTTTCTCCCTGCATTCTGAGAGAGCCTCCTTCAGCTACAGCTGGGTAGGATTCTGATGTCTGCAAACGACTGCCTGTTTATACCCCACAGCTTCTCTGGGAAACACTCTTGGATTAAAAAACATCTTAGAGACTATATCATAAAACAGAATTTTAAAAGAATCATATTATGCTTGCCTGCATGTGTCAGTACATCCACATCAGCAAAACCCACCAAATGAATGTTTAAGAAGAGCAACAAAGAGGCCCGGGTGTTTACTAGGCAGGGCTGAAGAACTGAGTGATGAAACGGGGCAATAACTAGAGGCACCAGTCCAGATTCACGAAGTGCCTTTTCTTAGAGGGGAAGGCCTCTTGTGTGGCAAGCACAGCTGATGCCATCAGGTGAAGAAAACCAAAGATGAGAAGGGCCTGGGCCCTCTGTCTGGGGTGGAGGAGACGAACTTCCTCATAAACCAATAATACAAAGGAGAAAACAGCAAGGGCCATGAGAGCAGTGGGGGTTGGATGCCCCCAAACTCAGAGGTGGCAGGGATTCTGTTAGCTGGAAAGATAAGGCTTTCTGGAAGTGGTGACATTTGAGCAAAGCTTTGAAGGACATGCAAGATTTGGACATGCAGAGACAGGGACGACCAGGAAGAGACCCCCATGTAGCATGCACAGCAGGCTATGTGGGTGAGAGTGACCTGCTGTAAGGCTGGCTGTGTATTGAGTGTATGGAGGAAGCTAGAAGGAATAAGCTGGCGAGTCAGGATCATAATGGACTACTGAGGACCCTGAACACCATTCCAGGGTCAGAGGACTTCATGCTATAAGAAGCTACTCAAAGTTTCTGAACCAGATAAAGATGAGATCAGAACTGAGCCTCTGAAAACTTCCCGTGGCAGATATGTTGGGAACAGCCACCGTGCACATGAGAAAAATAGCTGATACGGTGTCCACTGATCACCACCACAGGCACAGCTGGTGGCCACGCTGGTGAAACCACAGAGGTGAAGTATTTTTTGTGGCTTTGAAATCTTTAAAACAAAAATCGTGTTCCTTCCTATCTAACTCCAGGTTAACTCATTAGGGATAGAACAGTGAATTTTTTAATCTACATTTTGACATATCTTCTCGCCTAACTCATTAGCAGTCTTTCCCCCTCTTCAAGGACTAGTTTAATCCTATATTCAGAAATGACTAAATTTCTTGAATTGTCTGTACTATGCATTTGAGTACACTGCCATTTAAAATGCATGCATTCATGTATGTATAATTTATATCCATCTTCCAAAAATGATTTGTAGTGAAGCAATTCTTTTCCTACTGTCTTTTCCAGTCATTGTTTTGCATATCTATCTTAGCTACATCATAAACGTCTTTTGAAGAAGGGCTCTATATTATACATCTTTGTTTCTTCCAAAATTCTCAGTGCAGTAGAAGGCATATGCTAACATCTGACAGATGCTGCTGATTGATTCCTATTGCTCCCTTTCAAGATAACAGCATTTGGGAGAAAAAAAAATCTCTCTAAAATGTCCATTATTCCTGGCTAAGCTTTCTTATCCCTGGCCATTACAACCCAGCAGAAGTAATCCTCCAGAAGGCAATATCAGTTTCCTTTTTAAGAACTACATTTTATAGCATATCGAAAGCTCAGGTTAGAGGAACACTTCAAGTGTGGGAAACGTAAAAAGCAAACCAAAGTTTCTACTCCGAAAAAACCTAAGAAGGGGTATTCCTGGAAGACACTTCGGATCTACCCATGAGAGTGAAACCATTGCTCACTGACATGATGCTACAGACTGAATGTTTGCAACTCCCCAAAACTCCCAACGTGATGGTACCTGGAGGTTGGACCTTTGGGGGTGATTAGGTCAGGGGGATGGAGCCCCTGTGAACAGGATTTAGTGTCCTTCTAAGGGGGTGAAAAGCGCAGAGTTCTCCCCTTCCACCACGTGAGGACACAAAGAAAGGATGGCCATCCATGAACCGAGACACGCGCCTGACCAGACACTGAATCTTCCAGTGCCTGGATCACGGGCTCACCAGCCTCCGCACAAAGAGAAATGGCTTTCTGTTGTTTAAAAGCCGCTTAACCTATGGTGATCGACTACAGCAGCCCAAACGGACCGAGACGCAGGGACCCCGGAGACAACAGCTATGGGACGCTAACTAAAATCCCTCATTGGGGTGGTCTCCACCACCATCTAGAAATCAACAACCGACATCTCTAAGCTCTTTAGTCGGCATTTCCAGGAATCCAGGAAATCGCCGTCACCCCACCACGGGTGGGTTGCTCATCCTGCTGCTACTGCTGCTGCCTCTCCCTTTTTATCCTTCTTTTAGGGAGTTTTTTTTTTTTTAAAAAACACACAATTTCAAAATGTTCTTTTTTAAAATCAAAGCAGAGCCGCTCCTTAGCCTCTCACGTCTGCAAGTCCTCCTACAACTGACCTGGCATGCGTTACAGCGCAACACAGGGGACCTGCCACCTCGTGAAACCATTCAGAAAGAGCCTCATCGTGTTACCCTTTCACCTTCAACCCAGTACCACATCCTCCCGTAGCATTAAGTGAGCATTTCCTTTAATATCTGAACAAACTGTGTTCCGAGTTCTAGGTCTGGAAGTTAGAATTCACTTTTTCCATAGAAACTATCCTAGAGGTGATGGTTCCCAGGACAGCTTACATGGCTGATATACCCAGAACATGGTAAACATGCTTCTATGAGGAAGTGCATTCAGTCACACACCAGCAGGGGAGTGCTTGGGTAGCCTTGTGCCGCCAGGATAAGGGAATTAATCCCCCTTTTTTTTTGTCTTTTTTTGCCTTTATGTAGAGCCGCACCCGCGGCATATGGAGGTTCCCAGGCTAGGGGTCTAACAGGAGCTGTAGCTGCCGGCCTTCGCCACAGCCACAGCAACGCAGGATCTGAGCTGCATCTGCGACCTACACCACAGCTCACGGCAACGCCGGATCCTTAACCCACTGAGCGAGGCCAGGGATCGAACCCACAACCTCACGGTTCCTAGTCAGATTCGTTAACCACTGAGCCGCAACGGGAGCTCCGGGAATTAATCCTCTCAGTGAGCTGGGGCTGCACCCGAGCAGTGAGTGCACCGCAGCCACTCCCACCTGGACAAAGAAACCTGGACAGAGTCCTCTCCCATCATTCAAAGGCACGGGGGTTTACAAAGGCAGCATTAAATACCTGGCAGCCCCTCTCACAACAGTCTGGATGAAGCAATGAGTATTTAGTTATCTGCATGTTGTACATCCCCCTCCTACACCCAGGTTGATAGAAACTCTTGCCTCTCAAGTTCTTTACCATTTCATCTGTAAAGGCTCCTAGAGCGCGGACAAATTGTACTCACATTCAACTTATTTTCATAACCATCCCCGTATTCTTGGTAATTCAATCACCACCACAAGTACTAAAAAGCTATCCTTACAGTTTATAGATTGCACGTCATACTACTCAACATACATGAACCTCGTCCCTTCATCCTTACAACCATCCCACAAAGCGGGCCGACTCAGAAGTTAAGGAATGCACCTGAAACAAAAAGCAACTGGTAGCCACCCAACTTCAACCCAAATCTGACTACTATTTTGTCTTCTTTCCAGAGCTCCGGGTTGCTTCTCCTGTCCTTTTGCAGGAGGCCATATAGGTACACAGGCAGCCACTTGTTTATCAAATGAACCACACGCCCTAAGGCTCCCTGACTTATTGCCACACCCTGTTACTTGCAGCTCAGTACCACCCCTCACTCCAACCTTTGTTCAGTGTCTCCTTGCAGCTTCTGCAGATCTGAACTCCCATTTACATACAGATTTGTGTGGAAATTTTCCCAAAGGTTTTTTTTTTTTTTTGGCTCTCCGAGGCAATGCAGGATCCTTTAATCCACTGTGCCAGGCCGGGGGATCAAAGATGGGTCCTGGCACTCCACTGACTCCCTGTTGCTGCCACACCGGGAACTCCTCCCCAAGCTTTTAACACTAACACACTAAAAGGAAAAAAAAAGGGGGGGGTGGGGGGAGACAAGAAAAGGGTTGGGCCAAGAGGGTGATGATGTGTTGAGGCCATCCTCAGAAGTCTAAGAGAAACAGGGGACCTGGTCAGGTCAGTCCCACCCAGACTGTCATTGGAATTACAGCCAAACCTTCTGCCAGTAGACTTGGGCTATTTCAGGCCTGTTACTTCATAAGATTCTAGCACCTGCTACACTGCTCTAAGTTTCTAATTACAGCTGCAAAGGCAGAGTCCAGGAAATGAGGCAGACACATCTAAGGGCCAGCAGAAACAAAGAGAAAAATCCAAATTAATAACTGCCTACCTTGAAGGGATTTCAAGTAAGTGGCTCGAAAGATGGAAATGAAAGATGGAAATGAAAGATTAGAAGAGGAAAAGGAAAGAGAAGAAAACCACCATAGCAGAGACACAGCCCTAAGCTGAAATTCAGAAGAATCAGGAAATCAAGAAATAGTGAGTGGAGAGACACTTAAAAGGGATGTTTGTGTTTGGAAGTCTTACATTCGAAATGAGCATAGAGGAGACTAGAGAGGTTAAGTGACAAACCCAAGGTCATACAGCTTAAAGGGGAAGAGAGATTAGAGAGAAGAATTCCTACACCTGGGCACTGTTATAACATACCTCAGGAAAGCAGAACATGTCTGAAACCCATCATTTTGGCTAAGAGTCAGCTTTTAATGAAAATGCACCTTAGCTGCTCAAAAAGCTAAAAGGGGTTAAAAGGTACCATGGAAACCTGGAAGAGGCTGGTCAAATGCTTAGCTGGTCAAATGCTTAGCTGGACCATAGCTTTCAGGTTTTCCCAAAGGGTGATATTCAATTTCCTAAAAAAGCTGCTGCCATGAATGAATGCCTTTGATATGGCAGAAGCTCAAAAGGGAATTAAAGGGGGAGGAGAAATGCTACTGTAATCAGTAGGAACAGAATATATTAAGTATACTCGAGTATCAGTTAACCTGCTGCATCACTGAATAAACATCAGGACTATGGGCTCCAAAAATACTTTAGGAATTTCAAAGCCTAAATAAAAGCGTGACATAAAATTCAAAATCCATAAAGGAAAATGACTTGACAGATTCAATAAAGTTCCTTTTAAAGACTCTCCATAAACAAATTTAAAAACAAATGACAGATAAGAAACAATCACAAATGTATACAGATTTAATATCTTATTCTCGAAGCTCCTATAAATCAGGAACAAAATATAAACGATACATAATCCAGAGAAATTCAAAGAGCCAATCAACATATGACTCAAGACGTGACCATTCAATGACAAGATACCATTTTTTAAGCTATGATTTTTGCAAAAAATTAAAAGATTGGTAATACCAAGAGGTAAGGAAATAGGTACACTCACACTATTGACAGAACAGCAAAATCCATTTATCCTAGTGAGGTCAGGTCTAGGAGTCTCTCTTACAAAAGCACTAGCCTAATGATGAAGCAAATAAGTAGAAATACTAACTGCAGCACGGTTTCAATTGTACAGATTGAGAACTGGCCTAAATTTCTGCCAACCATTTGGTAGGAACACATTGTATGAATCTTTTTTTTTTTGTCTTTTTGCCTTTACGTAGAGCCACACCCGCAGCATATGGAGGTTCCCAGGCTAGGGGTCTAACAGGAGCTGTAGCTGCCGGCCTTCGCCACAGCCACAGCAACGTGGGATCCGAGCCGCGTCTGCAACCTGCACCACAGCTCACGGCAACGCCAGATCCTTAACCCACTGAGCGATGCCAGGGATCAAACCCGCAACCTCATGGTTCTTAGTCAGACTTGTTAACCACTGAGCCACGATGGGAACTCCACATTGTATGAACCTTAAAGTCACTAACATGTAGCAGTAGACTAATAGATATGATCTGTAAAGATAACCAAGGTAGAGTAAATGAAAAAGTTGTAAAACCTATACAATATGATCCTTGTTAAAAAAAAAAAAAAAAAAAAAGACATGGATCTATGGATATGTGGTTCGCGAATGCAAAAGGCTAGTCTGGAAAGTTTACACCAACACCTAACAGTTTATCTCCACGCAGAAGGGACAAGAAGCAGCGAGGAGGAATGTCTTAGGAGGAAGAGTGCTAAGATTAAGGATGGAACTTACTCTCTTCATTGTTTTCTGCATCTTCCTAAGTTTCCATAATACTCAAGAGGCCTTTTGTAGTCAGAATTCAATGAAAATACTAAAGATTTCATAATGAAATATACAGAAAAGGGGAGTTCACTCTGAAGGAAAGGAGAAGCCATCGAGGAGGGACCTGCAGGGTTGACACTCATTCTCCACCACTGCCACACAGGAACATTTATCAAAAACAGAAACTATAGGCAGGAGGTCCCGTTGTGGCTCAGTTGGTTAAGGATCCAGCTAGCATTGCCACAAGATGCGACACAGGTGGCAGATGTGGCTTGGATTCAGTGTTGCGGTGGCTGTGGCGTAGGCTTCAGCTGCTGCTCCAATTCGACCCCTAGCCCAGGAACTTCCATATGCTGCAGGTGCGGCCATAAAAAGAAAAGGAAAGAAGAAACCATATGCAGATCAGTATCGATTTTATCAAAGATTTATTTAACACAGACGGAGTACTCCGGTGTTCTTGGAAAGAAGCTAGGATCTACTGCCTAGGAACCTGCCCAGTAATAAAAACCTGTGAATTTCAAACACTTCCTACACAACATCTCCCTTTTGAAAACTGTATTCCCACTAAACTATCTTCTGCTGTTATAGTCTTGCCTGACAAAGCCATTTACCCTTTGGGGACTGAGGCCCTGGCCTGGCCAGTAATTCCACCCATGGAATAAAAGCGAGAGTAATTGCTTGCATTTCCCTCCTCAGTGCACCAGGGCCTGTGGTCAAAGCCATGGAATAAAGGAGGTGAAACAGGATCTTGTGAGTGAAAAAGACTAACAACAGCTTTAGCACAGGGACATTTCAGCTTCTCCACTCAACACTTAGTACTTTCTTACATAACAAAGGAGGCATGTGCCTCCTGGACTCCATGAGTGACAGGAACCCTGTCTTCACACAGCGGTGGTGGTACACCAAGCGACAGGCACACCCCTGCCCAGCCCTCACTGGGAATAAAGACGAGTATCTATGAGGCTGGCTTTGGGAAAGCGAATGCACAGAAGTGAATGAATCATACGGCCTGGGCTGACCAGCCACTTACTCTAACACCTGTATGAGGCCTGTCCACAACGAGGGGCCCTCACATGTGACCACGCCCGGCAGAACATACATTCAAAGTGATCTTGCAAGAGCCAGAATGACGGCTGCCACGGCTCCTACATGAACCACCTTCACAGGCTTTCTGTTTTCACATATCCTTAGGGGTGTTCCCTCTTTAATGAGAATGGAATTATGTGAAAGTCAAGTGTAGGTCAGACGCAAATTTAGGAAACACGGTACACCACCCAACCCTAATTACTGCTGATACCAGGTTATTTCTTTGTCAGCAAGCTCAGGCCCTAGGAAAAGACTTTCTTCTGCCTCATCCCCCAACGTTCAAGTAAGACGACCAGGTAATTTACTAGGACGCTTCTAAGAATGAAAGCAAGCCCTTTTAATATTAGGTTGACGCATGTGAAGGTGCCACATTTGACCATTTTTGACCTACAGATAGGCAGCTTCATACGCTTCATCTGTGCCAGGTCAATAGGCATAAGCCACCACCGGTGCAACGTGGACATCCGGTCACCAGCATCTAAGCCGTCGCCAAACACTTCCCACCTGCCTTCCGCGCCAACTCCCGTCTTTCCCCACGTGGGTCATCTTGGCTCAGGAATTCTTTGCCTTTAAACTTAGGTTAGCCAGTGCTGTGGTCTCCTTGCCTTCGGTCTTTCTCGTCTCCAACCCATCCTACCAAGAGCTAGCAGAGCCCCCTTCCTAAAACTCAGTCTGGGCTCTCACTCCTCGTTGGAGAAGGGTGAGTGGCTCCCTGGGCCGCTTTAATGCACACTTCCTAGGCTCTTACTCAAGGTCCTCCGTGCTCTCGCCATTATGTCCACTCTCGTCTTCCGTCTGAACTTTATGAGAAGCCCACTTCCCCCGCACCAGCTGGTCCACTCTAAGTAAGCGTTTAAGTCCTTTGCCACTGGCCTTGTTCACCCTGAATATCCTTGACGGTGGGATCTGTCTCATTCTACCTTGCATGTCTGCTCCCTATCCTGTTCCTACCTCCTCTCCTTATCTCTCTAACTTCTCACTTGCCCAGGGGCCCAACACTGGGTTCTATGCTGGCTTCTCAGCTTGACCATGAGACACCCCCTATCTCTGACCTACATCTGCTCCCAGCTCCCATGGGAGACCCCCACCCAGCCAGCCCAGACCCTGCAGCTCCAAGGGAGCGGGACCCTAAGAGGCCTTCTCAGAAGCCCCGCCCAGATCCTCCACCTGCCTTGTCTGCAGAAAAACTTTAGTCAAAGAACAGATTTGATCAGAGAAGTGAGAAAATGAATAAAGGAAAAAAAGTCAAGCAAGACAAAATAATAATTTAGCCATTCAACAAAGTCACAGACCTTTTCGCTCTTCCTCGAGAACCATACATAATATTCTCAGCCGAGTCCTTTGAGCTGGTGGGCAGACTGAAACCCCCACCAGGGGGAAGAACTTAACTGCACGCTGCCCACAAGCACATAGTACCTACACTGGCTGGGACCAGAAGGCTGATGACGCTGACTCCCAATTAACTCACCACCAACCAATCAGAAAAAGTCTACAAGCTAATCTCGCCCCGCTCCTTGAACACCCTAAGACTCCTGGCCACCCGCTTCCAAGGCAGGACAATTTTGAGGGCACTAGCCTCTGTGGGCCCCTTCGCCTGGCAAAGCAACAGAGCCATTCTGTTGTACTTCATCCATACCCCGTCTCTGTGATTCAATTCGGTGCCTGTGCAGCGAGGCCAAGTTTCAGCAATACAGACTCACCTGTATTTCAGCAATACGAGGCCGGGGTGATGGGGATCCGTCACTGTGCATGCGCTAAGCCAGTCCAGAGGCATACTCCCCTTCCTGAGCAAGCCCTGGATCCTCAAGATACTGTGTTGGTACAGATCCCTCTTCCTGGAACGTCCCTCCCTCTGCTATCTTATCCTTCCTGAATCCTCCCCATCCTTCATGGCTTAAGCCTTCTCCGATTTTCCTCCCACACCCATTCCCCACAGATGAACCTCTCAAATCCATTTCGCCACCCCCATCACAAGCCAATGCACCTGGCTTGTCCCAGGGCTGCTCATATACTTATATCAACCAGACTGTTTTGAGGCTCCAACAAAACACCCTTAAACCATTCTATTGATTCCCAGACCTAATGCACTACCTGACCCATCAAAAGTGCTCAATAACGACTTATTTAGAAGTTCCTGTCATGGCGCAGCAGGTTAAGAACCCAGCTAGTATTCATAAGGATGTGAGTTTGATCCCTGGCCCCGCTCAGTGGGTTAAGGATCTGGCGTTGACGTGAGCTGTGGTCACAGATGAGCATTGGATCCCACATGGCTGTGATTGTGGCAAAGGCTGGCAGCTGCAGCTCCAATCTGACCCCTAACCCAGCAACTTCCATGTGACACAGGTGTGGCCCCCCCCCCCAAAAAAAAGAATTTAATTATACTGATGAAATATGTTTGGTCCGTGTGTAAATTATAAGATGGCTTGCACATAATTAGAAGTTCCAAAACTTTTCGAGCAATAGCAGTGTGGTTAGAATATTTTTAAAGTAACTTCACCCAATGACAAAACTTACAACATGTAAACATGTAAATTCTGAGATGTTTGTTAAAAATTATTTATCACTTCACAGCAAAAGAATGTAGCGCTTCTTTCCCAGGCAATAAGCACGGAGGATTTGTAGACAAAACAGACAAAAAGTTTTAGGTTCCAAGTAAGGCATCATCAAATGACAAGCCAGTGGTCCGGAGGGAAGAGGAAACCTCCAATACAAGCCTCGTAAGGTCGAGAGGCAAACCTCTGACAGCTCGTGAAGCAAGCTGCTGGTGCCAAAGACCAGAGGCCAACAAAGAAACCAGGGCAGGAGATCAGAACTCTGTGAAATCAAGAGTCAAGTAAAACTGACAGGGAGCAGTGAAAGAAACAGGAAACTGAGGACAGCACACCCTGGGACTGGCAAGGAAAGTCAGCAGCCAGGAAACTGATACTGAATCCTACCCTTTTGGCCAAGGAGGCTAGCATGTGAGCCAGGAAAGGAGAGGACCGACCAGCGTCACTGAAATCCAGAGACCACCTGTCAAGATCAGAGTAAGTGAGTTCCTGCAAAATCAAGTATTTGCTTTAAAGTTTCCTCCACAATGTAATTCGCTTATATCTAACATTCTCCACCAAGTAAGTCAGTTTTTGTGTTTACCTAGGTTTATATTTAACAACAGTTACTACTCAGGGTTGTGGAGACACTGCACTGCTGATGGTCAGTTGTTTCCCTCATACGCATACTGCTCAAACTGCTTAAGGGACAAGATGTCAGCTGGCAATTGTAGCTTTGGAGCTGCGGCTCCAGTCCTAGTTGCCATGTTCTCTGGATTCCAATTAAAGTAGGACATTCTTCCCAGATGTTCCGAAGAGCCCCATCAAAATCAATACTAAAATCTCTATCAAGTACCAAGTCAGTTGTTACAAAGAAAATACAGAATAAAGGGGGAAAAAAATCATCCCTCACTTCAAGCAGCTTGTGAACTACCACTTAGCTTTGAAAACAGTTACGGCTTGACTGTGTGGGTACAGACTGGAAGCAGAATGGCATGGGTGCTAGAGTAACTAGAAAAGGCTGCCAGAGATAGTAGGATTTAAACGAAAGGAGAAGACCCAACACTCAGAGATGGAGTAAACCACTGAAGACAAGGGCAGGCAGGTAGACAATGCGGCAGGCTCTACCACAGGATCAAGGCACTGACTCTCAACCACCTGCTCTTAGGGCACAGGTAACTCAGGTACCACCAGAAGTCGACAGAGGTGGCCCCGGAACAGACCTCCTCCAGGCAGGGGGTAAGACCCCAGCCCCTGACCCACACTGCCTTGCACTCAGGAAGAAAACCCCAAGGATGCCGAGGCCGCCCGCCCGCTCTGCGCCTTCCGCAGCACCGCGCCGACTCGGTATTACACAGCTTCACCCTCCCCTGAGTGAGCCTGAGGGACAGACAGCAGCAGCCTCCAGGTGAACGGTCCAAGCACAACTCCCAGGACGGTGACCCTGCGTAACTGCGGTCAGGCCTGAACCACGGCTTTCCCAGTTTGTTTCCACTGAATCCGGCTCCTCTAACCACGCACTCAAGACCCATCCCAGCCATGTCTCGACCTGGAGAGTGAAGTTTGAAGCTGTGTGCTTCTCATCACTTAAGACACGTTACCTGTCCTTATCTTTTGTTCCTAATGCTCAGGATAAAAATAATTGAAACGGGGGGGAGAAAAAAAGCCTCCCCGAAACGCGTGTCAGGCGGCAGTGGGAAATGGGTTCGGACGGGGAGAGTCGGGCAGATGGGGGAAGGCCCCTCAGCACCGGAGCAGCAGCCGGTGCCAGACGGGGTCTGTGACGTGAAGACTCTGCCTCAGGACAGGTGGCGGCAACAGGCCGCGGAGGCCAAGACAGACGCGAGCGAACAGCAGCTTGACGAAGTGTCCGTGGGTCCTTCCACCTGCAAGGCCTGGCTTAGATACAGAGCCGCCAGCCTCACCTCTTGGGTGAGTACATGCAGGTGACGGGAGTCTCATCCTCGAGGGTGCGCCCTGAGCACCATGACCTCACCACCCTAAACGAGAAGTTCTCCACCGTGGTGGCCGTGACCCCCAGGACGCATTCGGTGAGGTCCACAGACATTTCTGGCTGAGCTCTAAGCTGCGCCTCAGATGTGGACCGAGCCGCACATCCTTTCAGCAGCTGTCCCACGTGCGTTTGCAGAATGGTTAGCTGAGGATTAAAAGATCCTGCAGGATTTTTTTTTTTTTTCCTTGCAAACCTACCAGTTTCACTGATGCTAATGGGCATTCAACATTGGACATATTAACATTATCTTCTACCAGAAGGGTCATTAAATACTGAGACGTATCCATCAGGGCCCCATGTGCCTGCCATGAGTTCACCGGGCTGGGTGAAGACACTGGACATAGACCTAAGGCTCCGTAGTCCACACACGGGCCCTCAGTCGGTGTCCTCGGGCCACTTTCAGGATCTCCCTCCCATAACCTAGTGCCATCTCCCAAACTCGGAGCCAAGATTCACAGCCCCACATGTTTCAGCAAAGCCTTGGCTGGGAACTGCTGAGAGAACACCATATGCAGGTGTCGTTCAAGGGCAGCAAGCAAGGAGTACGTTTTCTCCTGTACATTAGCACAGCTGTCTGGATATTCACTAGAGTAAATTCTTAAGTGACTAATTCACAGTTTCACTTTGTCACAGTTAAAGCAGTGTTTTGTGTGACATCTGCTGCCGCTAAATCAGGATCTCGCTTTCTCATGAGCCGTCACACTGAGCACGGTGATGCGTGGTGCTGGCCCTGCTGCTCGAGGGAGGGCTTGAGAGAATGCCTTTACGCACAGGGAACCCCAGCTTCACTGAGCATCTCTGAAGCTTCTACTATGCAGCAATGGACCCAGGACAAGAAAACACCAGCGACTATGCACAGAACCTCCTTAGGTTATATTCCACAGGAGAGAGCCTGCAGGGTACGAAGGTGCCCACCATTCCCTCCGCCTAGTTTCCGGCTCCGCACCAGAGCGCATAAGACAGACTGGTTAGATTCCAGGACGTTGACTGCTACTAGAGCATGGTCACTGGCACCCAGAAGTGCCACAGTGCTTCTCCTCTCTCTTCACCTTCTCTCCTCCAGGCCCAGGGGTCAGCAAACTGATCTGGAGATTAAGGGTCCTCAAGGCCCACTCTGTTCTCTCCCTCCTGTCTTTGCTTTGCAGGGGACAACCAGGGCCTGGAGAGACCCCCTAGAAAGGGCTGTAGCTCAAGGGTGATCTGCGCCCAGTGCCACCACCCAGAACTGCAACTGCTGCAACCCAAAATTCTGCTTTGGAAGGCGCTGGGCTCGGGACCAATCAAAATCTAGTGGAATTGTGGTTACTATTTGGTAATTATTCCTTAAGAGGGTCCCAAGGAAGAGGGAGACTACTTAGTGAGGCAGTAGTCAGGCATCCTGGAGTCCTTGACTGTATCATTGCTGTACCATGTGACCTTCACCTTAAGTCCTAAGGCAATCTGGGCTGCCATATGCTACAGTTTAAAAAAAGAAGAACAAGAAGAAGGTGATAACAACAACAAAATCCTGAATCTTAACCTGGAAAGAAAAAAGTTCTAGTATGAGGGACCATTCAAACCGTGTGCACTGCTATTCACAGTAGCCAAGACATGGAAACCTAAATGTCCTTTGACAGATGATTGGATTAAGAAGACAGTATACATATGCAATGGAATACTCATCCATAAAAAAGAACAAAATAATGCCATCTGCGGCAACATGGATGCAACCAGAGATTCTCATACTAAGTGAAGTCAGAAAGAGAAAGAGAAATACTGTATGATATCACTGATCTGTGGAATCTAAAATACGGCACAAATGAACCTGTCCACAAAACCGTAAGAGGTTTACAGACATGGAGAACAGACTTGTGGCTGCCAAGGGGAAGGAGTGGGATGGACTGGGAGTCTGGGGTTAGTAGATGCAAACTATTCCATTTAGAATGGAAAAGCAGTGAGGTCCCCTGCACGGCACTTGGAACTATATCCAGTCTTTGGGGATATACCATGATGGAAGATGATATATGAAAAGGAATATATGTATATGTATATGTATATGTATATGTGAGTGTGTGTGTGTGTGTGTGTGTGTATGACTGAGTCATTTTGCTGTCTAGCAGAAACTGGCACAACATTGAAAATCAATTATACTTAAATAAATAAATAAATCCAGGTGCACTCTATTTCATGAAAAGAAAGAAAAGGGGACCTCAACCCATAGCCCAACCCTGTGCTGGCAGCAACATATGTAACCTCAAGTTAGATTTAAGTATTCCCTTAATCAGTTCTGAAGTACTCATCAATTTCTGTCGATGTACCTGGTATTATCAGTAGTAGAGTTATTACTTATTTTCACTGATTCAGATTTGTTAGCAAATAGCGAGACGTCATTAAGACCCGGTCTGACTGCTGTGTACCTGCTACGGAAGCACTGTGGATCGCTGAGGATTCGTGTTTGTAGGAGGCCCACCTGCATGATTCTCCATGTCTTGACTTTTTAGAAACATCCAGCCAGCGAAGGCTACTTGAAGAAGTGGCTGTATTTCTAACTAGGTTTGAAGAAGAATAAAGCCAGTGAGCTGATGATTCTGAGACTAACTACACAGTCCAGGGCTACCTGGTCACTGGCACTAGTTAAGGCCCTAGAAACCCTGCCTTCCCTTGCCTCTCCCATCCACAGCTTCCACTGCTCTAAGAACTGCAGTGACAAAGTTTCCAAGATCACTGCACAGGCGCATGACAACTCAATCACAGTCAAGACCAGAGCCCATTTTTCTTTTAGGGCCGCACCCGCAGCATATGGAGGTTCCCAGTCTAGGGTTCAAATCAGATCTGTAGCTGTCAACCTATGCGACAGCCACAGCAATGCCGGATCTGAGCCTCATCTGCAACCTACACCGCAGCTCCTTAACTCACTGAGCGACACCAGGGATTGAACCCACATCCTCATGGATACTAGCTGGGTTCTTAACTCACTGAGCCACAATGGGAACTCCAAGACCAGAGTCTAAATGACAAAGTCCATGCCCTCCTATGAAAGCAGAATGTGTTATGGGACCATGAATGCTGGGCACCCACAAAGGGAGAAAAGTGACCACAAATTGTGAAAAACGCCCCCAGCAGAGGGAAGTCCTGTACAACATACCAAATCAGCAGTTTGCCAACCCCACCCACACCAGGTCCACTGATGCTGACTTTTTCAAAGGTGGCAGTATTTAGGGGACAAGAACAAGGTTTTCATCCTCTTCCTACTA
Source organism: Catagonus wagneri (assembly GCA_004024745.2). Lineage (NCBI taxonomy): Eukaryota > Metazoa > Chordata > Mammalia > Artiodactyla > Tayassuidae > Catagonus > Catagonus wagneri. Next base: position 4,484,072 of record PVHT020000283.1, on the reverse strand, counting down.
AGCGCAGCCTTCCAGTGAACTGTCTCACAGGATGCCTACTGCATGCCAGGTGCCCCTCATGCACAAACGTAAATCCTCAAAAGAACCTTGAAGGAATTCCCTGGTGGCCCAGGGGTTAAGGATTTGGTGCTGTCAGTGCTATGGCTTGGGTTCATCCCTGGCCCGGGTACTAATGCATATTGTGGGTGCAGCCAAAAAGAAAAAAAGAGCAAGAGAGAGAGAGTATCTTAAAGTGACGTGAAAATGAGAACGGTGTCACCACCATGCTCAAAATCCTCCACTCAGTCCACAGCTCAGAGTTAAAAGGCCAAAGCCTTGCAGTGGCCTCAGAAACCCCACACTATCTGGTCTCCGTCCCCTCTCTGATCTCATGTCCTACCCTCTCAAACCAGCTCCAGCCAAAGGCTTCCTTGCTGTTGCTCAAAACTGCCAGCCCCGCTGTGCCTCAGGCCTGGGCTCTTGCTGTTCCCCTGTCTGGAATGGTCTTTTCCCAAATACCCCTGGTGCCTGATCCTTCACCTGCTTCAGGTTTGCCCAAACATGAACTCCTCAGCACGGCCTTCCACCATCACGCCGACCTCCCCACATCCTATGTCCCTTCTCTGCTTCGTTCCCTTCCTATCGCCTCCCCCACCCCCAGCACTGACCAGGGGCTCTGAACTCAATACTTGATCTTGCTGGTCTCTCTCACTCTGATGTAAGTTCCTTGCGGGCTGGAGCCATGCCCACCGTTTGCTCTAAGGCATCCCCAGTAGTGGGTAGGCGCTCAAGTACCTGAATGAATCAAACAGTATTTATTCGCATTTTACGTAAGAAAGTAGCGGACTAACTGGCAAGACAAGCACCTCGACAAGCACGCGTTACCAAAAGCCGGCCAGAGCTAGGGCTTGACCCTAGACATGGGAGACCACAAAGCAGCACTCCAAACCCGCCCTCACCTCTCCTTTGAAGTCAGCCAAACGTGCTCTTTCTCCTGTTCCTAAAAGATGTGTCACTCAAACCAGCCAGTCACACTCCACAAAGGCAGACCCCTAACACTGAGGCCTCACTGAAGAACCAAGCTTTTACTCCTTTCGTAAAGAATTTCCGAAGATGTTCGTAGCCTGGGTTGGTGAGAATAACCCAGGCTACAAACAAGTTTATTAGGGCTAGTAACTACCTGGAAGATCTTGACAAAGCAGAATATGGATCTGTCAAAAAAAAGAAAAAAAAATATATATATACACACACATATACATATACATAGAGAGACACACACAATACAGTTAAAAATAGAGTAAAGGAAGAAAACACGAAGCCAAGACCTGTGGATTCAGATCAGAGAATGCCTTACTAAACCCAAACTCAGCAGAGGAAGATGCTACAATCACAGTGGGGTACGAACCGAAAAGCAGCAGATATGAAAGGTTTTAAACAGTCACAATAATGAGGCTTCTACAATACTGAGTTTTCTTCTCAGGATTATGTCACATTTTCCCTCTGGAACAGTTCTGTTAAGATGTTTGTTCTTTGGTGGCGATCCTATTAAGTAAGGAAATGGCAAAAAGAACAAAGAAATGATACTCAGATTAGACTAGCCCTAAGATTACTAGTGTGGAAACTGAGGCTGTGCCTTCCGTTCTCAACACTGTAGGCGCCTCAGTTTAACCGCTGCCGGTGGAAAGGGGCACAGTGAGGTCAGCACAAAAGGCATCGCTACCATCATTTATAATAAGGAACATTTTTTTGTTAGAGTCGTCAAATAAAAGAATTTAGACTGGTGATCTCACAGAAGTAAATTCTATTCATAAAACCACCAAGTACCTACACTTCAAAGGGCACTGAGCAGGAAGTCATTTTGTCAGATTAGTCACATATGGAAACAGAGATGCACCCAATTTCCACACTGTAATTTAAATTAGTAGTTAGAGCAGACTCTTCTGGGTCATGTCCTCTTTGCGAGCTCTGGAGCGAGTTCTCCAGATTGTGTCTTTCACTTGAATTCGTGTTCTCTGGGTTAATCCAGTTGAGAGAGAACTCAAAAGAACCAGGAATCTGCTATAACTGTATCTTCCTTAAGGAGGCAGTCATAATTAAGATCTATAAAGGCCATTATTGTTACTTCTATTGCTGTATTTTGCAGAATATTTTGCAATCATCACTGCCAGTTATTAAGGTTCTTAAATGCTCTGTGGTTTATGCTGGTACAGCTTTCTCATTAAGGTAAAACTGCAAGCTTACTAACACGAGGATTGGTGTTTTCAAGTCTCTGCCTTTTCTGTCATTTCTTAAACCTCCTGAAGGACTGCTTCCCCCCTTCCTATGAGGCAACTTGAGCAAACACGAGAGCATCCTGGAGGTTTTCATGTGATGCATTTTATAGAGCAGCTACTATCTGCCAGGTAGGCTCTCGGCAATACGGTATAAGAGGAGGAAAACACCAGGTCCCTAGTAGAGGAGACAGACAAAATCAGAGGCACCTGCTACAGAGAGAAGTAAAACATGTTAAGGAGTTTGGAAACAACCCAAAGGGGGGAACCAAGAGTGCTATTTTTAGGTAGCACAGTCAAAGAAGGACTCTCCTAGGAAGTGACAGGTGGCAACAAGGAAGCAAGGCCCAGAAGCCCAGCAAGACCTTTCTATGGAGGAAAGCAAAATAAAGAGAACTAAAGACCTTCTCCAGAGGATCTGGGGTGGGGCTAGGAATTCACGCTCCACACAACCTCAGCGACTCTATCAGGAGTGCTTCAGAAGTCTCAGCAAAAAACACGACTACAGGATAAACACGGAGTCCTCTGTACACGACAGTGACAGTCCTGACCCATCATAGTAAGTGCAGCATCAACACTGAGATGTCCCACCAAGAGAAGATAGGACTGCTGCTGAGCCATCCATCCACCGTTCCCACCAAACTTGACTCTATGGGCAGACACACGGTAGGGGACAGCTGTGGCCCTAGGCTCAGAGACACTATGGTGCATTAACTAGCCGAGCACCGCCAGTGGGGTCGGCCTTTGACCATCCAGGGTGTTTGATACTTGGTATAGTTACTCCCCGTGAAAGCCCTTTTCTGTCTCTGCCCCAAGCAGAGAGACCTCAGGCCCTCCGGTTCCAACTACCCCACGTGCATACTGCCGTCAGCACGACCAATTCTCCAGTGAACTGGAACTTTCTAAATTGGCGTGCCCAAGAAGCCCAACTGTTTGATCCCAGATAATAAATAACGATGACTAATAACAATAATCAAATCCCGACTGTCAAGACGCTTATGAACTGATTTGCAACAGTGCAACACCCAATATTGTGGCTTTCTACTTTCGCTACAACGGTGCAGTGTTAAAACAAACTGGGTCATTTATTTCCATAAGACATTTATTAATGCACAGCAATTAATAAATCTCAAATACCCAAACCTATCACCAACATCAAACTTTCAAATAATTTCACTGAGTCTACATGGAAGCCAAGAGGCTACTTATGAACAGCGTACATTAGAGCCATTTCCCATCACCAGGATGTACTAGCTGTTTCCGGAAGAGAGTGTTTCAGCTCTGCCTCTACCCCCTGCCCCCCACCGTTAAGGCTGCTGAATTTAAGCAGGCATTTTCTGTTCTTCTTTAAGAATTTCCATAGCACCTGCAGCTATGGAAATTCCCAGGCTAAGGGTCAAACTGGAGCTACAGCTGCCTGCCTGCAGCACAGTCACAGCAAAACTGGATCAGAGCTGCATATGTGACTCTGCAGCAACGCCGGACCCTTAACCCACTGAGGAAGGCCAGGGATGGAATCTGTACCCTCATGGATATTAGGTCAGGTTCTCAACCCGCTGAGCCACAACAGGAACCCCTAAGGAGGTATTTTCTAAAGTTTCCATCTACTCTCCAAAATCTGCTCGGCACCTCTGCAGTCAGCACTGTTCTGAGCACTGGACAAAAAACAAAACAGACAAAAGGCCCTGCCCTCAGGAAGCTTACTGTTTGTTCTAAAGCCGTATCAAGCGTTGCTCTCACATAAGACCTGAAGCCTGATCTGCTCTCCCAAGAGTCACTGAAGCAGCCCTGCTGCTGTGGCCAATTGTGCGCACGTACTGCAGGGCTCACCACGATCTGGAGGCAGATAACTACGTTTTACATTGGTGCTAAAGATTGGGGACAAATGAACATCAGAGAAAAAGCTCATCACTGGGCCATGGGGCACTGCTCTGATACAGTTTCAGTATTCAGATCAGAGAGCTGCTATTTCCTTTTCTTCATGTCTAAACATCAAGTGTGGCCTTGTCATTATCAGGCTCAGACAGAAAACTGCAATTTGTTTCTGTCCATTCAACAATGACCAAAATGCATCGACCACCCAGAGCCAGGTACCTCGGGCCCCGGAAGACGGATGTCAGTGCAGGGGGTTATCACGGCGGACTCCGTCAGGGACGCCTTCTAGAGGCCCCTCTTCCCCACTCCCCGCCTTGGCTTTCATTATCGTCCTCACCCAGAGCAACCCAGGCTGCTGTTCTTATCTCCCAGGCATCTCGAATGCTATTTTAGGTTTAAGTACACCGGAGTTCAGCTTTTGTCCAAAGCCTAAAGAGCTGCTACACCAATGGAAAAAAAGCGAACACACAATTAACTCATTTTATCGATTTCCCAAGGTAAGTCCTGAGACTGAACAAATGAGATCAGATTGCAAACGATTAGACTTCCATCTCACAGCCCCATTTATAGCATTAGAGCCTGTCAGCCACTTGAGCTTGATTTTGTGGTCTTTGCCTCCTCTCTTTAAAGCGTCCAGCATGCCAGGTTCTTCCTTCATTTGGCTTGAAGCCCTATGAAGCAAGCAGTGGCAATTATCACCATTTTACAGATGAGTAAACTGAAGGACAGATATAAGGAAAAGGTGGGAGCATTTGGTTGTTTTTTAGAAAAAAATATCATTCTCACGCTGAATGTATGCTACAAATGGAGAAGGCACACAAAAGTCAAGTCAGAGGTGCCCAAAGAAAGAGAAAGGAAGCCCATGTCTCAAGCACGATCAAGGCTTTGGCTACTGGACTCCTAGGGAGGCTTCTGGCCACCCAGCGGTCACTCTCCCCAGGCAGGCGTGCGCCTCACTCACTGACGGGGACGGGCGGGGGGAAGCGGCCTGGGCAGCAGCAGGAAGGCAGGCAACGGTGCTGACCACTGCCCTTCGCAGGTGAGCACCTGCAGCTGACAGGGATGGAGTAGGCACAGGTGGTCGTAGAAGTCCCAGTAAGGGACCACAGATAGACAGGGAAACCTGGGGGTTGCTGGGAGACCATGGTAAGTTAATAAATTGCTCGAGAAAGCCATCAGAACAAGGCAGGCTTGCTTGACTAGTGGAGGTGCGAGAATTGCCTCAGGTCGTTGGGTGGGGGGTGGGATGAGGCCTGCGTTCAAATCCAGACCCAGGGCAGGAGTTTGGGGACTGCCCTTCTGCTGATTTGAATACACACCTTACTGGATACTGAGGAGGAGCTACTACTCCCATAAAGCAAGAGGCGGGATTTTGCAAGCCGGACTCCCCTTGTATGATAAAACTGTAGCCCACAGGATCCTCCGGGCAGAGCTCCCTTCCCGGCTGGCTTGCATCTCTCACAAGCATCCTATCCTAATAAATCTATTTCTCACCTACCACTTTGTCTCTCACCGAATTCCTTCTGCGTGGAGGCATGAAGAACCTGAACTTCAGTGAGTTCAGACATCGGGTGAGCGATTCTAAGTTAAAACTGTGGGTTCAAGTCCACATCTGGGTTTAGGCTGGGTTCCAGTCCCGACATGCGGGTTCAAGTCCCTGTCTGTGTTCTGGCTAGGTTCAGGCCGTTCGTGCTGTCAGTTTCACAACTACAGAATCCATTCCTATGGGGGGCTGTTTTCTTCAAAATTTCAATGCCTGGAGAAGTCGCTATATTGAAACAAACAAAAAAAAAAAAGATGCTTTCCGTAAGAATGGCAGTTGCTATCGTATAGTCCAGGAAACCAGTCCTCTCACTGCTACACATATTCCGTGAGCACAAAGCAGGGAGGCAGGAGGAAGGCAAAAGGAGAGAGAGGGCTTCTCCACCATGAAGCCCAGCGCGGCGGGGGCCACGGCACAGCCCACTCCCAGATCCCACCCAGCTCAGGAAGCTCAGTGAGGGCCAAGTTCTAAAGGCAGCAGGCCTGGTAACAAGCCCCCACCCTGCCATCCCCCACCCATTTGGCTCTGGGTGAGTTATGGGCCCCCCAAGGCCGGGACCCTGCATTTGTGAGACAGGGGTACTAGTCCCCTGGAGTAAGGCCCTCACAGGGCCGTCATGAGGATTAAATAATATGATTAATGCAATAAGCATAAAGCCTAATAGAATGTGCGCTTTATACATGTTAATTATTATTATGATTACTAAATTCGGGTAAGGCTTTAGATAACTCAGACCTTCTCAAGCTATCCCTAGTAAAGTACCTTACATTCCATTCCACACTATCAGACTGATGCTTTGGGGAAATAATAAAAATAAATCACTAGAAAAGTCACAGGCTTGAATGTCACGATAACGCCGACACACCTAACACTTCTCAGGCATCTTCCGAAGCTACACTAACCTTCCGAAGGTCACCAAGATATCACTTTGGAAGGCTTAGCAGGTGACAGATCCCCAAACAATCCTCAAAGAGCACAGAGGTCCAGCCAGGCTTCTGAGGGCAGCTGGCTCCTAATTAAGGGGTAGGTGAAGCCCTGGGGAGAATAGGATTTATGTAATCAAGTTACATAACTCGCTCCCAGTTCAGACATTTGTCCGAGCTGGGCCAGCGTGTTCAAGTGTCAGCTGATTCCTTCCGAAGGCTCAACTCACACTGCCCTGGAGGGAATGTGGCAAAGAGCTAAAGGACCAGAGCAGAAATCCAGAGCTCATCCTTCTTGAGGGATCAGCACCATGGCATCTAGGAGCAAAACCGTGATGATAATGGAAAGCCGGGAGGTGCTGGGGCGACCAGCGATGCTGGTGTGACTTCGACAGGTGAAGGCAAACCCACGCGGTGCTCTCCAAGATCTGCAGGCCAATGTCCAGAGCCCTCCTCTGGAGAAGATAGATGCAGTTATTTGCCTGCCTCCTTACCTCACGCAGGAGGCTCCTGGTTGTTCCACGGGGCCTTTGAAAGTCACAGATACAGATATAAAGAACTAAAAGCCAGAAGACCACGGGTTTACCATGAACAGTCCGTTTGATCTCACACAAGTCACTTTTCTGCTCCAAGCCTCAGTTTCCCCGCCGGTACAGAAGGGGAACAAAGCTGACGTCACTGTCAGGGCCACTTCAGATGCTTCGCCCGGTCTGCACTTAGCTGTCGTTCACACCTGACTCCACACCGGTGCCTCTGTCCTCTGCTCCACCACACCTGTCCTGTGAGTGACGACGGCTCTCCCCTGACCAGACTGCTCAGCGCACACCCCGGGAACACAAGGTACCTTCTCCCCTCGGGGCCCTCCCCCGCGCTCCTCACAGCACTCAGCCAGGAGCGGGCCCTTGGCTCATCTTCAAAAGATGTCTGTGGAATGGAGTCTTAAGACCGGACTCAATTATCCTTACATAAGGGAGGCTGACGGTTACGTAATCTTTCTTCCAAAGTGAATTTCTCTTCCCCATTTATCAAATACGTATTGAGCACCCACCATGATACGCCCTTTGCCAAACTCTAGAAAGTCAGTGGCCAAAAATAAATAAATAAAAAATAACCGTTGTCCCTATTGCTTCACAGAGCTGACAGGTTACTGTTGGAGCCCACGAAGTCAACTCAGGATGAGATGCCTCATCATCAGCCTGGCTTCAAAACCTTAGAGGACATTCTCAAATAGCTAAATAGCCTACTCCAGCATCTAAATCCCCTTTACCGGCTATCTGCTCTTGTAACATGTGGGTGGATTTTTTAAGAGCAGTGTATAGATGTTCTAGAGAGGATTCTGTGTGTGCATGTAAGTGTGAGTTTTCTGTGATGTTTGGGGGGTTCGTTTCCTTTTCAAAGATAGAGGTAAGCTGATTCCCTTCCACTTGTGAATACTATTTTGGACTAGCTCCACCTACAAGACATCACAGATGACAAGAGGGAACAATAATGCATCATCATCACCCCTTCCACAGCCTGCCCAGCCCTGCCCAGCTTCCCCATCCATCCAGCGCTTAGACACTGAATTAAAATATAGGGATTGTCCTCATAAGTGGGCTAATGTTTCCCTAGATGATTCAGAACAGGTCCAATCAATTAAGAAAAGTTAAGAGTCTAGGACATAATCCTAAAATAATCATACCACACATTGCTGTGTTCCCAGGAGACCAAAGTTCTCAGCTGTAGGGCCTAAGCACTGGCTATCACGCCAAGGAGGACAGGGCTCCTTTCCTTTCACTCTCAGTCCCCTGGTAACACGGTGGTGACTCTTCCCCGTGACAGCTGTAGGGATGGAGTCCTTGAGGTGTAGACTGGCCTTTACAATTTATTTCCCAGTTCACAGCCGTCATTGAGGAGCTCTACAATCAGTCTTTAGAAGAGGTTTGCCATTACCAAGTGAGTAAGTGGGGACAGGATGCTCGTTTCCCAAATCCAAAAGAGAAGACCTCAGACAGGAGCCAGCTAACGGTTTCATCAGGGAAACACCCGGGCCTGACTTCACCCACCCAGACTGGAATCTGTCACCTCTACAGCAAGTAACAGCATGAGCTCCAACCCCAAAACCAGATACGCAGGAATCAGTGATGTCGCTAAGGTGCGAAAGGCTCAGTTAGCACAGTGGGAGACGGTAAGGCCAACAAGACAGTCCCTGACCCTGACCTCAAGAGGCTTCACGCCTGCTCTAGTTATAGCAGCGGTTCTCCAAGCCTGGCCCCGGGATCCACAGCATCAATCTCACCTGGGAACATGCTAGAAAGGCACACTTTCAGGCCCTGTCTAGACCGGCTGACTCAGAAACTACAGGAGTGGGACTCGAAAATCTGTTTAACAGGCCCTCCGGGTGATTCTGATACATAGCAAGAGAACCGCTGAGGTACCAAAAAAAAAAAAAGTCCCCAAGTCAACCACGTAGACCATCAGCATCTGTGCTGTCCTCTAGATGCCGACACCTTTCACATATAAGCCACACTTACCCAGCCTTTTAGGCAATAACGCATCTGACTGCTACGAGCATCTGTGAAGCGCTGTCACATACTGTCCAACGCTGACATTCTGCTGTGGGATGAGCTAACCCTGGCCCTGTTCTCTTAGATAATAAGCAATCTGAATATTCATTTACGTATTTAGTAAGTCATTTCGAAAATTCCTCTGGTCCAGACATGATTTAACATACATTTGGTCCCAATTTGGGAGGGGAAAAAAAAGCAACTGAGGTGAGGACAATTATGAGCAAGATCCTATTAAATAAACAAGGGACAGGAGTAAATTTCCACACATCAGTCAGAAGAGGAAACCTCAAACTCCCATAAAACATGGCCTGTCCAGGAGGCTCCAACCTCCCACTTCTTTGCATAAAGCCAGTTCCCAAAGGCCTGGGAAGGCAGGGCCAGCCCCCCTCAGGGATCAGGAGCAAACTTCCATGACCTCTGAGCCCAGCACAAGAAACAGCTCCAGAGATGTCAGTTATGAAATCTGAAAAATAACTGTGGACCATGTAATTCTACACACCAATCCGTCGCCCCCTCTCTCCCCAGGGGTCTGGTTTTCTTCCTTTCTAGAACCAAAACCCTGTAAGGTATAAAATGGGAGAACAACCACTGCCTGCTCCTGAACCACTCTGAACAAAAACAGAAAAAAATGAAGTGCAGAAGAAAATAGGGCCTTCAAACCCCGGCTATAGGCCCTCGCACCACCCGGCAGAGCAGGAGACAAAGAAAAGCTGCACTCGGCAAACGCCCAAGAGCCTCCCCGCTTCAGCTCATACATGGAAATGACTTTGTTACTAAAAACATCCCTTCCACTTTCGGAACCCCGCCTGCCTTGGGCCTGGGCCCACAGAACAGGTCTCCCCCTGGCTCAGAGGATACCCCAACTGCGCGGCGTGCCGTGTGACAACTGCTTGCTTACTGTACAAACGGAGCAACAACGAGGGTGGGGCCGTCCCAACCCCTCCCCGCAAGTGTGCTCCTACACCGCCAGGTGCCACGTGGAGATGAAAGAGAGAAAAGGTTGATGGATTTGCACACCGACAGCCATGTATTACCGCAGGCTTAATGAAAATGGCCTTTTTATTACCGCCTCAGCCTCCTACACTCAATGCAATCAAGAAAATGCCTGTCAGATGATTTCAACTCTGTAGCACACAACCAATTCTTTTTTTTTTTTTTTTTTTT
>PVHT020000283.1:4458729-4472769 GCA_004024745.2 Catagonus wagneri | reverse complement strand
GCCTCCAATCTGCATCACCATCACTCAGGCTCAGGAATGAGGCATCCCAACTTCTCACAACTTGGAATAAGTGTGTGTCTCGGACAAGGAACACTCAGACAACAGCTGGGAGCCCAGGTGCACACCCGTGTTTCAGAATCTCCTGGCGGGCATGATAAAACGTGCTGACCCCAGAGATTCCGGGCCACGGGTCTGGCCCAGGACCTGAGCACCGGCATTTCCCACAAGCCCCCAGGTGCCACTGAGGTTGCTGATCACAGACTGCACAAGGATTAGGAATGGCCTGGGCTACAGCTCATTGGTCAGCTCCCCAAGGAAGCCCGAGTCAACTATGGACCTTCCTGGGAAACCACTGATCTCTCTGGGCTTGTTTCTTCACCTATACACGTGCATGACCCCTGCAAGTGTGCATGGCCCCTGCAAGTGTGCATGGCCCCTGCAAGTGTGCATGGCCCCTGCAAATGGGCCTGATCCCTAAATGCTCCTCAAATGCTGGGATTCCAGAACAGTGTGCCTCTCATTTTAGCACAAAGGATCACCTGGAAGGCTGGATGAAACAGATTCCAGGCTCCTTCCCACTCTGTGGTTCAAGGTCTGAAGTGGGCCCAGGAAGCCGGATTCCACAGAGCTCGTGGCTAACACTGGCTCTGCCGAGGGGAGCACCATGAGGAGCCCTGCGCTCCAGCATACAAGAGGCCCTTGGGACGTACTTGGGCCAACTGAGAACAAACAGCCAAGTAGCAATTACCCTACAGGCTTTCACATCTCTCAGCGTAATATTTTTTAAATCCTCGACAAATTCTATTTTCTCTCCTCACTCATTACATCAACAGCTGCATTCCATCTCCCCAAACGTTTTGTCTGTGGATTCAGAGACTGCTGTCGCTGCAGATAGTGTAATCTCGTGGGCTGTAGAAGTTTTCTGCTCAATGGTCTGCCCTGTTCACGTGACAGGGTCACAGAGACACTCGGGCAGAAAGGACAGTCTCTTCACTCTAAAGCGGAGAAAGATTCAGAAGTGCAGTGGCTTGCGCCAAGGCCCAGAGTCTGTGAGCAACAAGAATTAGTCCTCTTGGAGTTCCCTGTTGGGTTAAGGATCCAGCGCTGTCACTGCTGTGGCACGGGTCCGATTCCTGGCCCAGGAGTTTCCACATGCCACATGGGCAGGGGCAGTAAAAGAAAACGATTAGTCCTCTTGATCTCCATCTAAAGTAGTCATACATATCTTCCCTTTCTCCTCTAAGGTCAGGTGTATTAAAGGGGAAAAAAAAAACCAAATATCCATCAATCCAAGCTGATTAAGTCAGGCCCATCCCTGAGTTCCACTTCTGATCTTTCTCAACTACTTCTCCCAGGGCCTCTTAGAAAATTAAAAAAAAAAAAAAAAAAAAAAAGGAGGGGGAGGGTTAGCTAGAGGGGATCTTGCCAATGAAGGCAAAAATCTTTAGTTTGCTTTGGATACCTTCTAATAGGTAGAAATATTTTTAATGAGCAAGTTAACTAGATGCTTCTCATAGCTCTGCAGTTGAATGCTGGGTGTGCCAAAAAAAGTTCTTCACGTATCTAGCTTCTAGCACTCAGGGCCTTCCAAAAGGTAATAAGCGAAAAGCACTACCGTGTACCCCACAGACACCATCACGCAGGTGTATACACTTGCTAAATTTCTTAAACATTTAAGAAATCCACTTCCACTTTGAGGAAGGAGACAGGGAACAAAGACTCGCCAGGAGCTTGGCTGCGCAGTTTCCTTTCGTTTCGGGGGCAGAGCAGGACGCTTGACACCGGGCAGCCTCCTGATCTTCACAGGCAGCATTCTTCTGCAGGGAGCACTTTGGATCTCGGTGCAGAAAATACTCGCTGAGGTTTAAGGACTGGGTCTGCTTAAGACCGGCCTCACGCAGAGCCCAGGGTCCTGAAGGAAACAGGTTTCCCTCCAACCAGAAGCAGGAGCTTGTCCAGGTTTCTGGAGTCTGGATCCTGCAGCCCTTCCCTCACTAAAGGCAGAACGTGGGAGATGATGATGGCAGGAGACAGACCGTCACTTCTCAGCGCAGCATTGGCCCGTTTGCTGGGAACCACGGAACCCACGTGAGGTCTCAACGGTTCACGTCCCAAGGAAGCACTCCCGGCAGATGCAGCATCCTTCCAGCTGCCATCAGCCTCCTCACCTGGGGCGACCCACTCTGGCGTCCAGCCCTGGCCCTCCTCCTCACAGGAGGCTGCCTGGCTGTAAGCAGGTCACTGTGCATCTGAGTCTTCACTTCTGCATGTGTGACGTGGAGATAAACCCTTCTGGGCCAGGGGCTGGAGAATGCTTTGTGCCAGGGTAAGGGGCTGCCTCTGCTTCAAGGAGAGTCCACCGGCCAAGTTTATGCTCAAGATTGGTCCACTTTTGCAAGAGCAGCTGACGAGCACTGTTACTTCCCGAGGAGCTGGCCAACGGTGACACTTACGCACACTCTGCTTTAAAGCCTTCACATGTTCTGGAAGCTTCAAAGCTGGACGTGGCAACTGAGGATCTCACACTGTCTACCTCTGACCTGCCCTCCAGCCCAAAAGCCAGCCAGCCCAGCGACTCCCCGGCCATTTAGCGGTACGTTCTCTTCTCAGGGCCTCTGCATACACCACTCCCCATACCTGAAATGCTTCCCCTTCTTCTCACAGGCTTTTCAAATTCCTCTAGGCCAGGTTTGGGTCCCTACTCTGCAAAGTCTTTCTGTTCTGAAAGTTCTTGCCCTCTCTTTCCCTCCAGGTGCCTTCTCAAAGCCCTCTCAGACTCCCTCAGCGGCCCTGTTAGCCTCACTGTGAGCATATAGTATGCACCTCTAGTATACCGCCACAGTCTTCAGTTTACAGCTTGTATTACCTGCCCTCCTTCTAGATTTATCAGCATCCTGAGGCCTCGTGCATTTCTTCATCCCCAATGTCAGTGACCAGAAGTGGATTAATAATCACTGTTAGAATACATGAACTATCTCTATAGAGTAAGATAATTCGGTTACAGTATAACTGACCTTTTTAATTAAATTCCCAATGCTGGTCTGTCTTACGCCAAACAAATAACAGGGGAAAACCAGATTTACCTAAAAGGGTTCTATACAACAGGATTCACCAGAGGACTCTTTTTTTAAATATCAGGTTCCTATTCATTTATAATAGGATTCGGTCTGATATTTATTTTTTCAGGAACTTACACTCAATTTAGTTCAGCCAACATTTACTGAGAAACAACTACCACCTAATGGAAGGTGTTCTTCAGAACTGACTGTGGTTGGGGTTTGCCCTGCCTGCACCCTCAACCTCCTCATTCCGTGTAATTACCAAGTCTCTACTTAACAGGGTCCCCAAGACAAGAAAGAGACCCTGTAGCCCCGCAAACACAGCCCAGGAACATGTCAGTACCTGAAGCTCCAACTCACAGATTTATCAGGCACTGCAGACTCCTAGGACCCCAAACACACGCCAACATCAGTCCTTTTCCATCACAAACTGTAAAGGCTTTGCTTTCACTACATTATTTGAAATAGACACTATCTTTAGTTTCTTTTCCCTGTTTCCAAGATTCAAACACCCCATGGAAAGAGCATGAGTTCTTGGGAACTTTAGGAGTCTGATGGGCAGCCCCAAAATGAACCCCAAAGCTCACCTTAGCAGCTATGCAACCTTAAACACAGAAGTTAGCCTCTCTAGGCCTCTGCTTCCTCACCTGAAAAACAGCGAGAACCCAACAGTGTGCATAAAGCACTAGAATATTGCTACAGAGGAGGCATTCACTGGATGATAATTTTCATCACCGAATCACGTCTCCTGATCACACCATCCACTTTAAAAGTAACTCCTTGCAGGAGGTCTGCCCAAAGAGAAGTAAAAATATGGTTTTTCCTTGGTGTTGCTTATTTTAAAAAGAGAGCCCTATACAAATGAACGTATCTACAGAACAGAAACAGACTCACAAAAATAGAGCACAGACTGGTGGTTGCCAAGGAGGAGAAGGGAGAGAGTGGGATGGACTGGAAGTTTGGGGTGAGATGAAAACTATTACATTTAGAAAGGAGGAGAAGCACTGAGGTCCTGCTGTACAGCACCGTGAACTAGAGTCTATTAGGGCAGACTGTGACCAAAGATAACATAAGAAAGAGAATATACATATAGGTATGACTGGGTAACCCCGCTGTATAGCAGAAATTGGCACAACATTGTAAATCAACTATACTTCAATAAAACTTTTTTAAAAATAAATAAAAACAGGGCCCTAAAACGGAAGCCCAATCTACAAGACAACCACTTTGCATCCACTAGGATGGCCAGAATTAAAAAAAAAAAAAAAAGTAACAAGCGTTGGTAATGATGTGGAGAAATCAGCCTCCTATATTGCTGAGCTAACAAAAACGGTGCAGCTGCTATGGAAAATGATGTTGACTGCAAAAGTTGAACACAGAAATACCATATGATCCAGCAATTCCACTCCTAGGCATATACTCAAGAGAACTGAAAACAGGTACCCAAATTCTCTTCCGTGAATGTTCACAGCAGCACCATTCACAATGGCCAAAAAGGTGGAAACAACCCAAATAACAGATAAACAGATAAACAAAATGTGCTAGATCCATACAATGGACTATTACTCAGCCATAAAAAGAAAGGAAGTTTGGACACCTGCTACAATGCAAGGAATCTGGAAAACAATATGCTTTGTGAAAGAGGCAAGCACAAAAGGCCATATATTATATGACTCCATTTCTATGAACTATCCAGAAGAGGCAAATCTCCACAAACAGAAGGCAGATGAGTGGTCATCAGGGCTGGCCAAAGGAGAAACGAATACATGGTCTCCTTGAGAGGTGATGGATACATTCTGGAACCAGAGAGGGTAGCAGCCCAACACAGTGAATGTCCTCAATGCCACTGAACTGGATACTTTAAAGCAGTCATCAGGGGAGTTCCCATCATGGCGCAGTGGAAATGAGTCTGATTATCATCCATGAGGATGCAGGTTTGACCCCTGGCCTCGCTTATTGGGATAAGGATCCGGTGTTGCCATGAGTTGTGGTGTAGGCCGCAGATGTGGCTTGGATCCTGCAGTGCTGTGGCTGTGGCATGGGCCAGATGCTACAACTCGGATTCAACCCCCAGCCTGGGAACCTCCATATGCAGTGGGTGCGGCCCTAAAATATTTTAAAAAAAAAGTTTTTTTCAAAGCCCTCAGTCATCTGTGTTGATATTCACCTCAACAAATTTTCTAAAAGCTCTACAAGAAGATTTAAAAAGTTTCCATTTAGGTTGTTACTACTTGCTCAGGCACTTCCCAAATACCTACTGGAGGCCTGTGTGCACTGGGCTCAGTACTGATCCCTGCCCTCACGTTATCTCATCCCCTCGCGGTCCATTTGTATCATAAAACAGGGTTTTGTTTGTGCCCATAGACAACACACAGACATACTCCATGCACAGAATATAATGCGGTTTCCTCCCAGTCAGTCAGTCATTTGAGTAACTGCTAACAGGTCCATGAACTGCTTACAGGTAAACCAGACCACTCCCACCACAGCGTGTTACCTGTGCTTTTTGTTCTACTTAGTAAATTTAATTGAATTACCATTACACATTCAGCACAACCACATTACAGCCTATGATTAGCATGAAATTTCTTTGTATTCAATACCAGCTATCCTTCTGATAACACTGCCTACTTGCACTGGTTTTTGATAATACAAGTTCTAGCAACTACAATTTTATTCTCAAAGCTTTCAGTCTTCACTGTAAAACTGTGAGATTTTTTTGAGTTTTCTAACACACAGTGCTAAAATGTATTTTCTTCAAAATGTGGCCTCTTGGAGCTCCCCTTGTGGCTCAGTGACTTAAGAATCCAACTAATATCCATGAGGATGCGAGTTTAATTCCTGGCCTTGCTCAGAGGGTTAAGGATCTGGCCTTGCTGCAAGCTGTGGCCTAGGTCGCACAGGCACGGCTGGGGCTGTGGTGTAGACTGGCAGCTGCAGCTCCAATTCAACCCATAGCCTGGGAATGTCCATACGCTGCAGGTTTGGCCATAAAAATTAAAAGTAAATAAATAAAAATAAAATGTAGCTTCTTTAGCTGAACAGACACTCATGCCTCCAGGGGGGACTGGATACCCATCGTTATGCCCTCAAGTCATGGA
Source organism: Catagonus wagneri (assembly GCA_004024745.2). Classification (NCBI taxonomy): domain Eukaryota; kingdom Metazoa; phylum Chordata; class Mammalia; order Artiodactyla; family Tayassuidae; genus Catagonus; species Catagonus wagneri. The sequence goes on along the minus strand of PVHT020000283.1, from coordinate 4,466,609 downwards.
GTGGCAGCATTTCCATTATGGAAGCCATCAACATTTGTTTTTGTTTTTGTTTTCCATTAAGGCTGGTTTACAGATTTCTGTCAATTTTCGAACGGCACAGCGTGGTGACCTGGTTACACATACATATATAGATTCATCACAAGTGATTAGACATAATTCCTGTGCTATACAGCAGGATCTCCTAGCTTTTCCATCCCGAAGGCAATAGTCTACAACTATTAACCCCAGACTCCCATGCCATCCCACTCCCTCCTTCACCGTCTTGGCAACCACAAGTCTGTTCTCCAAGTCCGTGATTTTCTTTTCTGTAGAAAGGTTCATTTGTGCACTATATGAGATTCCAGATATAAGCAATATCATACGGTATTTGTCTTTCTCCTTCTGACTTACTTCACTCAGTATGAGGGTCTCTAATTCCATCCCATGTTGCTGCAAATGGCATGGAAAAAACCTGAATGTCCATCAACATGCTCATTTTATTAAAAGGCTTAGGGACAATGTGAATGTTTCTCTCTCCTCTGTTTTCAGATGAACATTAAAGAGGGGGAAAAATTCTCTTGAATAGGAATACCACAGAACCAGAAAATGCTTTAGAACCAGAAAGAAAGATACAACTGTGCCAACTTCCAACCCCGAAGATGCCGGAGTCTACAGGCAGAGTGTCAGACTTTAACCATGTGACCTTCCCATCATTAACTCCACGTCACCATTTGCTGTCGGCACTCTGCTCCTGCTGCTGGACCATTCTGAACGGTATGCGCTATTTTTAAAGATAAGCTTCAACTGAAAATATTTCAAGAATCTTCCTACCCTTCTTGATAAACTGCATTCATCCAAGTAAGAATGGAGAAGCCCTACTTTAATTTCTCCAGACTGAAATAGGACAGAGGCAACATGTAACACTATAAAGATTAACAAAGAGACCCCAGCGCTGGAAATCAAGGAGCTGAGCAGCAGCCAGAACAGGCGCCTTCAGAAACCAAGCGCCACCCCCAGCCTCCACTGCTCTGAGGCTTCGGGGGCCAGACAAAGGCAAGGCCCTTCCCAACCCTTTCCTGAAGGAACAGACACCAGGGATGCTGGCCATCTGGGTGGGACGGCAGGAGGTCACAAAACCACCTTTATCCCTTTCTCAAAGGGTACGAATGCCACACACCTTTCTAAACATTAAAGTGAAAAGACACTGAATTAAAAGATTCATTGAGATAAATGGAGACCTAGAGTTTTATTTTTATTTAGCAAATATTTATATTTAGTGCTTGCTATATGCCAGGAACTAAGTAAGAGCTTTACAAATACTAGGTTATTTAATCTTCTAAACAACCCTACGATTATCCAGCCTCAAGGTATATACCCAGAGAAAAGCAGGACTTCAAACAGGTATTTGCATGTCCAAGTTCATAGTTACATTAGTCACAACAGCCAAAAAGTGGGAAACAATCCAAATGTCCACTAACAGATGAATGGATTAGCAGCGAGTGGTCCAATACCTACAGTGGAAAATTACCCAACTTACAGGAAATTCTGACACACACCACCACGTAGATGAATCTGGAAGACAGTACCCTAAGTAAAAAAAAAAAAAAGGAAGACACAAGAGGACAAATATCGTATATTGCACTTACACGAGGGACCGAGAATAGGCAAATCCCAAGAGAGGAGAAGCAGAACGACGGCTGTAAGTGGGTGAGGGGAATGGCAATAGGGAGTTAGTGTTCAACAGGTGCAGAGTTTAGTTTGGGAAGATAAAGAGGTTCTGGAGATGGACGGTGGCGAAGGTTACACCACAGTGTGAATATAGTTAATGCCACTGAAGTGTACCTGAAAAATGGTTAAGATATGGTTAAAACAGTATTTTTTTTTTTTTGGCTGCACCCACGGCATGCGGAAATTCACAGGCCAGGGATCGAACCCATACCACGGCAGTCCGAGCCACAGTAGTAATAACGCCAGATCCTTAAGCTCCTGAGCCACCAGGGAACTCCTAAGATAGTGAATTTTATCAGGTGTGTTCTACCACAATAAAACCAAATGACTTTACTAGGTAGGCCCATGCCTGTAATGTTCTTTTCCAGATGCAGCACACCCCGCCCCACCGCCAGCCCCGGTCACGGGTGACCCTAATGACACAGCAGTAAACACTACAGCCTCGTGCCTCCTTCCCTGACAGAGCCTCAGCTCTACGGGGGAGACAGACACCAGCTGCAACTGAGGCACAGGCCACAGAGGTGAAGCCGGATGTCAGAGAGCAGATTTCAGGGGACCAGCAAGGGAGACCGTCCAGGAAGTGGCTGAGCCCCGAGCTGTCTGCAGTATATCACAATACGTCACTCCAGTGACCGTCAGCCTTGACTTGAGCTGCCGCGCACATCCCTGCTCCCAACTCACACGCGGTCCAGGCCTGGCAAACTCGCCCTGGGACAGCAGTCACATGGTCATCATCACCAAGACCTGCTCAGAAGCGTCTCCAAACAGCCACTGAGCTCTCCCAGCTTCCTTCCCATGCCCTTGCACACAATCTTACGGCTGCCCCGTGGCAGAGAGAGGGCGCTGGGCAGCGGACTTCCTGGAATCCCAGCCCCGCCGTGCTCTGGCTCTGCAACCCTGAGCGAGTTATGAAGTCCCTCTGGACCTTGGCTGCAAAATGCAAAAAGTGTATTCTTCATAGGGCTTAAAGGTAGTAACTTCCTTGTGAAGTGTTTTAAGGACGGTGCTTGCCATCTATAAACTTAGCTCCTATCACCATCGTTATTACCTTATTCCACGCTCACAAGACCCAAGAGGCAGGTGGGGGCAGGACAACCAGCCACCCCCACTTAACAGATGGGAAACCGGGCAAAGAATGAGGAAGTTACTCGAGATTATGCAGCTGGCTGGAGTCTACTGCTTTCCCATTATGCCACGGCACCTACAATGGTCCAAAAGCATATGATGACAATTTCAAGCATCTCAACATTTGGGCACCTACTATCAACCAGCTATTGGCTACCCCTTCTCTGGATGCCTTTAGGAAAGAAGCAAGTTCTCCAAACCCATCACGCCTTGGTCTATAATTCTGGGAGGCAAGTTCAGTATTCTCATTTCATCTACTGGGAAATGGAGCTAAGATAACAAGCTGTGACTGAGCATCTGCCATGGAACCAGTCTCCACCCCATGGGGGAGACAAAAGTGGTAGCACTTACGGTGTCTGACCTCCAAACCTGGTGGGGAGGAAAGAAGTGCTTAGCAAAAACAATTAAAGAACAATGGAGGGGTGGGGGCCATTACCGCTGAGACCTGGTGGAGCCAACGAGAGTCAGGAGGAATCCAGCCAGGCTGAGTGGAGTAGAGTGATGCAGCCAGGATGCTGAGTTGAGTGTCAGGTGATGGAGCCAGGAAAAGTGTCATGGGGCAAGTGGGACTGAAATGAGCCTTTAGGAATCACTACCTGAGAGAGCTCATTGTGTGTGTCAACCTGACTGGGCCTCGCAGTGCCCAGATCCTCGGTGAAATATCGTTCTGGTGTGACTGTGAGGGTGTTTCTGGATGAGATTCGCATTTGAACTGGTGGACTGAGGAGAGCAGGTTGCCCTCTCTAATGCTGGTGGGCCTCATCCGAGTACCTGAAGGCCTGAGCAGAACCAGAGGACCGAGGAAGAGAATTTCTTCTGCCTGACTGCCTATGGGCTGGGACATCTGTTCTTCTTTGCCTTCAGACTCAAAGTGAAGCAGTGGCTCTTCCCAGGTCTCAAGTCTGCTGGATTTTGAACTAGAACTTATACCATTGGCCCTCCTGGTTCTCGGGCTTTTGTACTGAGATCAAAACCATCCATCAGTTCTCCTGGGTCTCCAGGTTCCAGCATATAATGGAATTACTCAGCCTCCCTAACACATGAGCCTATTGCACACACACACACACACACACACACACACACACACACACGCCCCTCTCTATTGATTGTTTCTCTGGAGAATCCAGACTAATTCACTGTCACTGGCTTGAAGAAGAGGAATGGGGGAAGAAAGTCTTAAGAAACAGAATGAAACGATGCAAGGAGGTGGGAGCAAATGAATAAAGAAGGCCATAAGGAAGCAGCTTTGAAAGGGGGAAGAGGACAAACAGAGGAATAAGGACTGTGAGGCTGGCCAGGCAAGCTGCAGACAGCTGTAGATTCTGCATGTGACTCTCCACGCAGGCAGGCAGACAGGATGCCACACAAGCTGAACTGTAGGAAAAGGAATGCTACATAGATATGAGCAGAAAAGGTTGGAGCAAGGTAGCCACTGTATTTGTCCAGGTGCGTGTGCGTGCAAGCATGCGCGTGCATGCGCATGCACATGCAGTGTGTAGGCACACACTGATAGGAAATCTCCTACTTCTTGAAAAGCAGAAGACTCTCACCCTCCCTGTGACTTAACAGCTTGGGAGCAGTTCAACTCCATGCCCAGGTACAAAGGCCAACAGCCCAGGGAGAAGGCCACCTGCCAGTGCCTAATAATCTGAGATCACTTCCTAAGCCCCTCTCTTCACCTCTCTGGATATCAATTTCCATGTCTGAAATGGAGAGTCAAGCTGTGAAGGACTGTGATGTTAAAATTTGCAACATGAGAACACATCAAAGCCAGAAGTGACCCAGTGAGAAGGCTGGCACCAGTGGAAACTGCCCTGGTGTCAAGTCTGATGATAAGTACCAAATCAGCCTGCAGTCCACTGGAAAAGCAGGCTTTTTATTGACAAAACCTGTAGAGGACCGCCTCCATAAAACACACCCGGGGCCTCATTAAAATCACGAAAAATCATCTCCCTAACTCTTAGCGATGAATCATGAGCGAACGCCCCTACCCTCCCCACCAAGGCTGCCTGCGATGCCGTGGCCAGCTCAGGTGGGGCCAGGTGGCAGGGAACACTCAGCCTCCTTTAAGAAAACACCCAGGTCTCGGTGGTAGAGGTAAAGACAGATGAGGGCGAATGGGGATGGGAGGCTTGGCCAAAGCAGGACACTCTAGAGAAGGCAAGGACTGAGTCAAACAGCTCCTGCAACTGGTACTCGAAAACCCAATCACAAACCCACAGACTGCGGTCAACATGCTCCCTAACAGCACGCACCCCACAAACACGGCACATCCCCTCCCGCAGCTCTAACATGGGCAAGAGTCCCATGACATGTGACGTCACTGTCACGCACAACCACTGTAACGAAGACGCCGTCAATGTTCCACGCCTGAACGTGAAAGGAAACAGGAAATGTCGAACTCTGATAAAGCAGAACCCTCACCTAACTGAGGCTGCTAGCCTCCATTCGACTGGAAGGAAAGCAGATGAATGATCTGTGAGTGAATTAATCCTCAAGATGCAAATATAACAGCTCACCCTGCCCCAGCCCATTTTCTAAGTGTTCCACACACCAAGTCCTTTAATTCTCACAGCCCTAGGAGGCATCACCTCTGTTTGGCAGATGAGGAAACAAGCAGGAGAGGGTGAAGTAAGTTGCCCGGGGTCGCTAATAAGTAATGAAGCTAGAATTCAAACCCGCACAAGAGTCTGTCTCCCCAGTTTGTGCTCATCAGAACATGCTGAAGTACAACCTACTATTCTCTACCTCTGTCTCCTAAAGAGCAAAAAAAAAAAGGGGGGGGGGCGGGGTTAAAGGAACCTGTGCCAGTAGGAAAGGTCAGAGGAGTGGCTTTGTTTTATCTCCTGGCTTTTCTGATTTCTCTAAAATGATTAAGTTGCACTTCTTTCAGCAGAAAAACAGAAATCAAACCTGACCATTTTTTATAATCCCCCCACCCTCCTTCAAACCGCTCCCAGGTAGCTCCCAGGAAGGAGCAGCACAGGGGCCCCGGCCCCCCTGAACCCTCAGCCTGTCCAGAGCAGCTCCTCAGAAACAGAAATGCAGGTGCAGCCACAGCAAGGCTGAGTGCCCAGAAGGTTACTAAAAGGCTGAGATGGAATCAGCCATCAGCTAACCAGGGATCCGACCAAGAAATGCTGGTTAATGCTGGGAGTATAATTAAAAATACATCAACCCCATTTAAAGAAAAGCAAAAAACGCTCCTGTGACTTTTGAAAGAATTTATTCAACAAAGCAAAGAAAGTCTACAAACAATATATATTGGAGAGGGTGTGGAGAAAAGGGAACCCTCTTATACTGTTGGTGGGAAGGTAAATTGGTGTAACCACTATGGAAAACAGTATGGAGATTCCTCAAAAAAAAAAAAAAAAAACTAAAAATAGAATTACCACTCGATCCAGCCTTCCCACTCCTGGGCATCTATCCAGAGAAAACCATGACTTAAAAGGATACATGAACCCCACCGTTCACTGTAGCACTAAATACAACAGCCAAGACATGGAAGCAACCTAAATATCCATCAACAAAGGAGTGGATCAAGATGTCAATGGAATACTACTCAGCCATAAAAAACTAAATAATGCCATTTGCAGCAATATGGATGGAACTAGAGACTCTCATACTAAGTGAAGTAAGTCAGAAAGAGAAGACAAATACCGTATAATATCACTTATATCTGGAATCTAATATAAGGCACAAATGAAACTTTCCACAGAAAAGAAAATCATGGACATGAAGAACAGACTTGTGGTTGCTAAGGGGGAGGGGGTGGGGGAGGGAGTGGGTTTGGGGTTAATAGATTCAAACTATTGCCTTTGTGATGGATAAGCAATGAGATCCTGCTGTGTAGTGCTAGGAACTATGTCTAGCCACTAAAAATGGAACATGATAATGTGAGAAAAAAGAATGTATACATATTATGTGTAACTGGGTCACTTTGCTGTACAGTAGAAAATTGACAGAACACTGTAAACCAGCTAAAATAGAAAAAATAAGTCATTATAAATGAAAAAAAAAGATGTAAATATACACAATGGAATATTACTCAGACATAAAAAGGAATGAAGTAATGGCATTTGCAACCCATGTATGGACCTAGAAATTATCACGCTGAGTGACATGTGAGATATAAACATCATATGCTATCACTTATATGTGGAATCTAAAAAAGGATGCAGTGAACTTTGCGGAACAGAAACTGACTCATAGACTTCAAAAAACTTACGGTCACCAAAGGAAATAGTCTGTGGGTGAGGGCTGGGCTGAGGGTTTGAAATGGAAATGTTATAAAATTGGGCTATGATGATGTTTGTATAACTATAAATACAACGAAATCCACATTATGATGGATAATAAAATCCTTTTTTTTAAATGGGTTTTAAAGAAAAGTGAAAATCACACACACACACACACTCACAAAGCAAAGAGCTTTGCTGGTTAACGACTAGCCAGCAGAAGACATTGGGACTGTAATTAAGACCACAAGGGAAAAAATTCCCCAGTTGCCCTGTAGAATTTGATGGATGGGCGTCAACACAGATGGCTCATGCCCAAGAACATAGGCTTCCAGAGGAACCTGGACAACCTCTGAAGCTTCTGGAGGAGGTTACCCTGAGAGGTGCACATGCAGAGCTGGTTTTCCTGGCTACTACAGAAAGTCTTATTGGGCATCAGCAAAGGCTCCATCAGATGGAGATGAGGAGGTAAGAAGTGGGACTGTCCACCCCACCTGAACTGGAGGCACTGACAGAGAAATCAAGAAATAAAAGCATCCTTGAGATTGGATTAAGATGGCAGAATAGAAGGACTGGAGCTCAACTTCTCTCCCAAATAACAGCAAAACTACAACCAAATGCTGAGCAACCTTCAACCAAATGGACTGGAAACTTCCAAAAAAGATACTCTGCTCCAGAAAACACAGCAGAGACCACATCAAGAGGTAGGAGGGGCGATTACGCGATAGAAGCAACCCCATACCTCCCAGGTGGGAAGCCCCACAGACTGGAAAGTAACTGCATCACAGAGACTCAGCTACAGGACTGAGA
>PVHT020000283.1:4402269-4443778 GCA_004024745.2 Catagonus wagneri | reverse complement strand
TCTCAGTCCTGTAGCTGAGTCTCTGTGATGCAGTTACTTTCCAGTCTGTGGGGCTTCCCACCTGGGAGGTATGGGGTTGCTTCTATCGCGTAATCGCCCCTCCTACCTCTTGATGTGGTCTCTGCTGTGTTTTCTGGAGCAGAGTATCTTTTTTGGAAGTTTCCAGTCCATTTGGTTGAAGGTTGCTCAGCATTTGGTTCCAGTTTTGCTGTTATTTGGGAGAGAAGTTGAGCTCCAGTCCTTCTATTCTGCCTTCTTAATCCAATCTCCTTTCACTTACTTTTTAGATAATCGTTTCTTCCTCTTTATTTTCTACTTCCACACAGAAGAACCAGGTGAGGGACTACAGTTCCCTCCAAACAGCACCCTGGGAATAAGGTACCAGGGCTGTCCAGGGGGCAGTGGCGGGAGGAGGGTGGCATTCCCCAGGCACTGGTGAGAAAGGCAGGCTGAGCCAACAAGGAAAGAGAGGGAGAAGAGGCTCAAAGTTCATGCACTGTGAGCCTCAGAAACGTGGCCCAGAAGACAGAGGCAGGTGCAAGCACTGGAGAAACTGGCAAGCAATGGACACACTGCTCTACTCCTCAGAACTGAGAAGCACATGAATCACCCACCATCCCTCCCCATGGCCCTTTCATGTTATAGTCCAGCTTCAAACCTTTACAGGGTTTCCAGAAATGCCTGATTTTTCACAAGTAGGAAGTGGGTTAATATACACAGCGTGGCCATACAAGGGGGCAGTGGTTCTCCAGTCTGTCCTTTTCAGAGTCACCTGGGGAATGTGGCCCAGCAGGAAAGGGCCAGGCCCTGCCTGACTCCAGGAGCCTGGGCTCCCATGTTCACCTTTAGCTCTCCAGATGAGTCTGGACAATCAAGGTTGAGATCCACTGCCATGGAGCCATAAAAAAAAAAAAAAAAATTTTTAAGCAACAAAAAGGGAAGAAACCTCAAGGAATTTTGTCAAAAGAAAAAAGCAAGTACCTAACAATGTTTTTAGAAGCCAAACATACAAGAACAAGAGAAGATGGGGAATAAAAATAAAGGGAGAGGGGTGACAACAGCAAAGGGATGAATAGGACATCTTATGTTCCGATCTCCTCCTCCCTTGTCCCAGCAACAACTTGGCATCCATCTAGACACAGACAGAAACAGCTTGTGAAAGCTGTGGGGTCCAGCACCATATACCAAGGGACCTGGAGAGACGTCACCCATCTGTGTGTCAGGGGATAAGTCTACAGATCTGGGTCCCAGCTGTGGACTCTGAAGTGGTTCCAGCTGCCCCTCGAGAACACTGACCTAGACAATCACGCATGGATGAGAGCCTCCATGGAGGTCCAGGAGTCCAGGGCGGAAGTCCCAGCATACCATCAGGGCAACAGTATCTGCATTTGGATGCTTTGGAGAGGTAAGAGGACTAGTGTGACTCTAACCATATCACTCTTCCCCAAGGTAGCACAGCTCAGTGCCCAGAGACACACACATTAAGAAAAAAGGTCTCAAAAGAATAATTTGACTTCACACACCAAGTAACCAGAAAAAGAACGACTAAGCCCAGAGTTTGCAAATGAAAATAAAAAGGAGAGGAGAAATAAAATGAAATAGAAAATAGAAAAAGAAAGTCAATGAAACTAAGATTTTTTTAAAAGATAAACAAACCTTTAGATAGACCAAAAAAAGAGAGAGAAGAAGACTCAAAATCAGAAACGAAAAGAGACATTTCAACTGATACTATGGGAATACAAAGGATTTTTATTATATACCTACAAACTGGATAATCTTTATGATAAAAACTCTCAACTGATTGTGTACAGAGGGAACACATTTCAACATAATAAAGGCCATATATTGACAAATCCACAGCTAACCTCATATTCAATAGTGAAAAGTTGAAAGTTTTTCCTCTATGATCAAGAATTCAGACAAGGGTGCCCCTCTCACCACTCCTATTCAATATAGTTCTGGAAGTCCTAGCCAGAGAATAAAAAGTTATCCAAACTGGAAAGGAAGAAGTAATATTCAGTTTGCAAATGTCATAATCTTATATATAGAAAACCCTAAAAACTCCACCAGAAACTGTTACATCTCATTAACTAATTCAATCAAATTGCAGGATACAAAAATCAACAAAATCAATTCTATTTCTACACACTAATAACAAAGTATCCAAAGAGATATTAACAACTCCGATTTGCAACAGCATCAAAAACAATACTTAGGAATAAATTTGACCAAGAAGGTTCAAGTTCTGTACACTGACAACTAAGACACTGAAGAAAGAAACTAAAGGCAACAGATAAATGAAAAGACATCCTGTGTCCTTGAAATTGTATTGGAATAGTATTATTAAAATGTTGGGGGAGCTCCCATCGTGGCTCAGCAAAAACGAATCCGACTAGCATCCATGAGGACACAAGTCTGATCCCTGGCCTTGCTCAGTGGGTTAAGGATCTGGTGCTGCCGCGAGCTTTGGTGTAGGTCACAGATGTGGCTCAGATACCACATTGCCATGCCAATAGTGTAGGCCAGCAGCTGTAGCTCTGATTCAACCCCTAGCCTGGAAACTTCCGTATGCCAAGAGTGTGGCCCCAACAAAAAATAAAATATAACGTTAGAAGTCCTTTACTACCCAAAGCAATCTACAAATTCAGTGCAACCTCCTCTATCAAAATCCCAATGGCACTTTTCACAGATACATAAAAATCAACCCTAGAATTTAGATGGAACCACAAAAAGATGCAAAATAACCAAAACTATCTTAAAAAGGAAAAACAAAGCTCAGGACATGACACACTTGATATCAAAGAATATAACAAAGCTACAGTAATAAAAATAGTATGGTATTAGCATAAAAACAGATTTATATATTAATATAACAGAATCAAGAGTCCAGAAATAAACACTTACCTATTTACTCAACTAGTATTTGACAAGGGAGCCAAAAATACTGAATGGGGAAAGGACAGTCTCTTCAATAAATGGGGACTGGAAAACTGGATGACCACATGAATGAAAGTAGACCCCTATCATACACCATTCAAAAATTAACTCAAAATGGATTAAAGACCTAAACATAAATCCTGAAAACATGAAGCTCCTAGAAGAAAACACAGGAAAAAAACTTAACATTGGTCTTGGCAACATCTTTTTTAGATATGCCAAAGCACAAGCAACATAAACAAAACTATGTGGAACTACATCAAACTAAAAAGCTTCTGCACAGCATAAGAAACAAAATGAAAAGGGAACCTATGGAATGGGAGAAAACATTTGCAATCCATCTATCAAACAAGCAGTTATTATCCAAACTATATGAGGGACTCAATACAACTCAATAGCAAAAAAACACAAAGAATCCAATTTAGAAATATGCTGAGAACCTGAACAGACATGTTTCCAAAGACGACATACAGATGGCTGACAAGCATGTGAAAAGGAACTAATCATGAGGGAAATACAAATCAAAACCACATGAGCTAGCGCCTCATAAAGAGCTGTTAGAATAGCTATTATCAAAAAGACAAGAGGTAAGTCTGTGGAGAAAAAGGCATCTTTGAGCACTGCTGGGGGGAATATAAACTGCTGCAGCTGCTATGGAAAATCTTATGGAAGCTCCTCAGAAAATTAAAAACCGAACTATCTTATGATCCAGCAATCCCACTTTTGGATATATAGCCAAAGGAAATGAGAACAGGATTTTGAAGTGTTATCTGCACTCCCATGTTCACTAAACATTATTCACAAGAGCCAAAACATGGGGACAGCCTCAGTGTCACCATGGAATGCACAGATAAAGATGATGTGATATATATCTCTATGTTTGTGCATAAAGTCATATTATTATAACAATGTAATATTATTTAGCCATGAGAAAGAAAGGCTCAAAGAAAGATAAATACTATATGATACTACAGTATATGGAATCTAGGGAGCTCCCATTGTGGCACAGCTAAAGTGAATCCAACTAGTATCCATGATGATGCAGGTTTGATCCCTGGCCTCGCTCAGTGGGTTAAGGATCCAGCATTGCCACGAGCTATGGTGTAGGTCACAGACGTGGCTCAGATACTGCATTGCCATGGTGGTGATATAGGCCAGAATATCACCTATTAGACCCCTAGCCTGGGAACCTCCATATGCCACCAGTGCAGCCTTAAAAAGCAAAAAAGAAAAAAGGAATACATAGAATCTGAAAATGCCAGACTCCTAGAAATGATAGAATGGTGGTTGTCAGGGGCTGGGGAGTAGGGGAAATTGGGAGATGTTGGTCCAAGGATACAAATTTCTAGTCATAAGTAAGTTCTGGTGACTCTAGTTAACACCACCAAAAAAAAACACTATTATTACTTGAAAACAATACTGTATTGTATACTTGAAAGTTGGTAAGAGCAGATCCTAAATGTTTTCACCACAAATAGATGGTAATTATGTGAGGTGACGGAAATGTTAACTCACCCTAACTGTAATAATCATTTTTCAATACATGTGTATCAAATTGTCACACTGTACTTCCATGTAACACAATGTATAACTTCCACATTACACAATGTTCTATGTCAATTGTATCACAATAAACTTGGGGGGGGGGGGAGGAAGAAATAAATTTTAAAGGGTAGAGGAAAAGAGATTATATACATGCAATTGTATATATCCAGATATCTACATAAATAGACATATATATTGTATGTATTATCTACATACAAAGCAGTCATTATATTTTCTGTACAGACAAGGATATAACACACACACACACACATACACGCATACACATATACACATATATGTATATATGCAAGATCCACGAGAAATGAGATGCCAGATCCTATTGGTTGCGTCCAGAGGAAATGCTTGATTGGGGACAAAGGTGGAGAGAAACCTATCACCACATTCCTTTTAGTCTCTGGAATCTTGAACTATGTTAATACATTACTTAACACATCTTTTCTTTGTTTAAACTTTTTTCTTGTTGTTGTTTTGACCATACCCACAGCAAGGGGAAGTTCTTCGGTCACAGTGACAATGACCCAAACCACAGCAGTGACGATGTCAGATCTTTAACCAACTGAGGAGTCAGGGAACTCTATTGTTTAAACTTTTAAAGGAAACGCTATAAAATTTGGTTGTGATGACTTTTGTATACCTATAAATGTAATAAAATGAAGTTAAAAAAAAAGGATTCAGACTGAGACAAGAAATATAAGCAAACGTTAGTAAAAATAGTGCTTTGTGCCTAACTAGGAGCAGCCTCGAAGTGCTGTTCCAGGGGTTCTGTGGTTTCCTACACACAAGCACTCTGAGCTCTGGCCGAGGTCCTCCCCTTGCCAGCCTAAGGCTGCTGCAGAGGTCAAGGAGGAGACAACCCCTGCTTTTTGCTAAGGAGATTAGTGCCCTGGACGTTGCTCATATGCCCTCTTCCTGAATTCTGTCTCCCTAGCAGACAGTATATTTTTTGCAATAAAAGACTATTCCTCAACCACCTTAATATCTCCCTGGAGGCTTAGTTAATCAGTGCCCCAGCAGCTTACTTACTCAGAGCGCTCTCCCTGTGTGAGACAGATCATTTAGAGACAGACCCTGAGCTCTGGAATTAAGTTCCTAGAAGCTATTATAAAGGCTGCTTTGAATTGCTCTGGTTATAAAATATACATCCCTCTAGAAAGACAAAGCCCTCCCCCATCCCCTTTTAATCCACACAGCAACCCAGGAAAATATAGGGGGAATAACAGTCCTTATGACCAAGTGTCCAGCAAATTCTGCCTTCATGTTTTCTTTCTTTTGTCTTCTTAGGGCCGCACCCGCAGCATAGGGAGGTTCCCAAGCTAGGGGCTGAATCAGAGCTGTAGCTGCTGGCCTATACCACAGCCACAGCAATGCCGGATCTGAGCCGCTTCTGTGACCACAGCTGCATCTGTGAGCCACAGCTCATGACAACGTCAGATCCTTAACCCACTGGGTGAGGCTGCGTCCTCATGGATGCTAGCCAGATTTGTTTCCGCTGAGCCACAACGGGAACTCCTTTTTTTGTTGTTGTTTCATTGGAGTATAGTTGATTTACAGTGCTGTGTCAATTTCTGCTGTTCTTACCCCTTAGCAAGAACAAAATGGCCACATTTCCTTTGAAATTCACTTCTCTCTTCCCTTCAAGGAAGCCTGCCTGAGGTTGTTCAAGGCACACTAGCTGACAAGTGGGTCCAGAACACCAAGTACAAGAGAAGCTAAAAGCTATCCACTGTGTAATGACGAAAGGAGAATGGATAATCCAACACCACCAAGAGCTGATCATACCTGTCCCTGCCAGAGTAAAAACCCACTGAAAGCTTACTGCACTCCTACTTGTGTATGTACACACGAGCAGACTGGAACCCACTAGGTAAAGGGATGGGGCCTCTAGGCTGCCCCAAAGCCACCTACCCAGGCTTGACAGTGTTAACAATTCGGTTTGGTGCAAGCATGCTCACTGTGTGTCCTTGAATTGCTGAGTTGGATAATTTTCTATTTAATCCTTAAACACAAGTGGGGATGTTAAAAATAACTTGAATTCCTTGCACACTGTTGTAAAACCCGGCTCTGAAACGTCCAGATCCCATTAGAAACCGCTGTGAAGTAACTCGGAGACCTTGTCTGTGGACTTGGGAGGAATGCCGCACAGCGCCAGGCGGGTGCGCTCCCAAGTGGTCTAATGTTCTAAAGCATGCTAGCATTCACACTTAAGTACTTTTCATCCATACATAAACCCTAAGATAGAGCATGTTCCTAATTATCCGAGGAATCTAGTCACAGAGCCTGAGAGCAGATCTTCGGAGCCCACCCTGAAAGCTTCTTCCACAGCCATGCCCTGGTCTCTCACAGACAGAGCTCCATGACCCTATAAATTCAGCTAACCCAGGGCCTTCACAGAGAACAAAACCAGTAACTCAAATGATCCTCCCCAGGTCACACAGCATGGCCATGAAGAAGCCTTCTTGTAGTCTTGCCATTTACCTAGAGTGACTGTTTCAACCGGAACACCCTATTTAGGGACTAAGAAAGCCTTACACCCATAGTACTGCCTACCTGCCTTAAGACTCTGAAAGGACTACATCAACCAATTTAGATTTTGTTTTCTGTATCCATGCAACTTAGTAAGAAAGAATCAAATGGAGTTGTGGTTGTCACTTCCAGGTGTGATGCGATTAAACACTAGCTGACACAAAGCCCTTGTGATGCTAGCCCCCACCCCCACCTTGGAAGGCCCTTTCCCATTCTTCTCAACCTATTCAAATCTAGATACACTCCAACGCTGAGCTCAAAACTGGCCTCCAGAAGGCCAGCGTGGGTGTGCCTGTGTGTGGGCATGTGCAGTTCTGGGTGCACCCATGGGAGGCAGGGCAGAGAAGGGAAGGAACACCGGGCTCAGAGTCTGAGACAAACCCCAAGCCTGCCACTTAATGGCTCTTTAGGAAAATAATCTCCCAAATGTAAGTAAGGAAACAACTTCCTAGCCAGGAGGATGAGAGCAAAGATCGAAGGCGACAGTATTTGAAGGCCCCTAGTGCAGTGGCTGGCACGCAGGCGTTTAATAAATTACTCCTGGCCCCATGAACTATCTCTGAACCACCCAACACGCACAGGCCTTGTTGTAGGCACCCGTGTATTACAGCACCCGGTATCCAGGATTTATTTGCCCCAGAAGATAAAACACTTTGAGGGGATAAGGGACTGGGAGGAAGGTTCATTCTTACCTTTTGTCTCTCATAGCCTCCTGTAACATGCTCTTCATAACAGAGGCTCCGATGTTTTGGAATCGGCTAATTCGGGGGAAAACTAGTTTCAAGCGATTACGAAAAGAACAGTGGCCACAAGGGCAGTTTATCGACCAGCCAAAGGTTTTGCAGATACACACACCACTGCACTCCCTGGGCCTCTGGAGGGTTCCTACTCCTATCTACCCAAAGGGGACGTCCACACTTATTTACGTTTTCAATAAACACCCTGCAGCCTGCTGTGCTCCAGCGCTGTGCGAGGCCCTAGGAAACCCAAAGCTAACTGTGAAATTGAACATGCACCTTCAGAGCAGCCCTGGCAAACCAGACTGACCTCTATCAAGGATCACGCAAACAGCAAAGGAGCACAGACAAGGTCCTGTTCTCCCAAACCCCACCTGGGCCTTGGTTTTCTCAGCTGGAAATGAGGAAGTGGGGCAGACTGTCTCCACGGTCTAGCGCCGCTCTGTCCATTAGTCTATTGCGTTATAAACACACATGCCTATTTCTATCGTAATTTAGTAAGATCTAAGTATTTAAAGGGCCGTTTTCCCTAATGAGGCTGGATAACTGTCAATTCAGTCCCCACAGCAGAGATGTCAGGACTCAGCATTCCTTCCTGCCATCTTTCCCACCCAGGAAATGAATCCTTTAGGGCAAGAAGCTACCGGAGAGAAAGGGACCATGTGAAGCAAGCCCAGTGCGGGGCAGGGGAGGCAGAGAATGGGGAGCAGTGCTGCCCAGAGCAGGACCAGAGACTACAGTGAGGGGCGGGCAGTTTAGAAGATGATGAAATCAAAGACCTGCACAGGATTAGAACACTAAATTATTCCAGTTCCATTTAGTCTTAGGATAAAGGGCCCAGCCTGCCTCATTAGACCTTGAAGGAATCTCTGAGTCATCAAGAAAATAAAGTGAAATTATGCTCAGTAGCTTCTCCTTGATAAATCCTCCCCCAGATAAAGTTTATGAGGCACTCTGAGGCCTAAGTAAACCCTTAGCAAACTCTCAATAAACCCTCAAAATGAAGAGCTTTTCACTCTATTTCCTGGAGATTCAGAGGAAAAGTTTTCCTCTATTTGTTTAATTTGCTAAGTCCCAGAACCCAGGCATTCACCCAAAGGATGTCACTTACTGAGAAGCACGGTCCAGGGTCTCATGAGTGGGGTGTCTCGTGCCACCAGCCCCATGACAATGGCCAGCCTGGGAAGGAGGGGTGGGGGGATCCACAACTCTCGGACCCTCAACAAGTACCTCTTATTTCCACTTCCCAGGACCGTGTTCTCAAACAACATACAAGCTAAACTAATGTATGTTAAGAAATCCCTGGCGTTCCCATCGAGGCACAGCAGAAATGAATCTGACTGGCATCCATGAGGTTGCGCGTTTGATCCGTGGCCTTGCTCAGGGGGTTAAGGATCCAGGGTTGCCATGAGCTATGGTGTAGGTTGCAGATGTGGCTCGGATCCAGCGTTGCTGTGGCTGTGGTGCAGGCCAGCAGCTACAACTTTGATTTGACCCCCAGCCTAGGAACCTCCATATGCCACAGGTGTGGCTCTAAAAAGCCAAAAAAAGGAAAAAAGAAATCCCAGTTATCTTTCCCAAATAACTTTTTTATAACAATGTAAAAGTATTTAGCTCATTTGACAAATTCTCAGTAGACATAAGGTCCAGGGGCCCCTGGAAAGCCTGTTCACAAAATCCCCGTTCCTGTCCTCTGATTCTTCTTCTTGGGGACAAGGCTAGTTCCCAGGGTGTTTGGTGTGCAGAGCAATCCATAGGTTTGTAGCCAGGACCCTCTTCCCAACTTTGCACACAGTGCATGAAGGCGACTCAGCCATAGTAGAAAATGCACTCATTTAGGGCAAGAAAAAAAAAATCCCTTGGTCTGAGCCCCGGCAGATCAAGACTCTCCCCAGGTTCCTCCAAAATAACCCATGAATATCAAACTATGATTTCCAACTTTGCCTGGCATTTTTTAAATTGGATTTCTTCACTGTTATGGTCTAAATGTCCAGGTAAAAGATCCAGATGAGTGAAGGAAGCTCCTTACCAGTGGTGTCTGGAGTTCCCGCTGTGGCTCCATGGTAACAAACCTGACTAGTATCCATGAGGACATGGGTTCGATCCCTGGCCTCGCTCAGGGGGTTAAGGATCCAGCCTAGCTGTGAGCTGTGGTATAGGCTGGCAGCTACAGCTCCAATTCAACCCCTAGCTGGGAACTTCCATAAGACATGCATGCGGACCTAAAAAGTCAAAAAAAAAAAAAAAAAGGACTGTGCTGCCAGCATTTCCCAAGACCACACCACCTGGCAAGTCACTCTACAGATGCTCTCAAGTAACAGGGCCCTGGACTTAAGTGAGGACCCATGAGTTTCCATCTCTGCAAGTGCCTTCACTCTCTCCTGACAGGATGCAGCCCAACAGCTCCAAGGCAAAGCTGTAGATGATCTCAGCACCACTTGACCCGACGCTGCTCCCAACCCCAGCAACTTGACCCATTCTCTTGCAGTGGGAGGGGTCCGTGCCCTCCCAGATCAAAGGGAAGGAGATGTGCAGCACAGCCAACATCTGTCCATGCACGCGTAGTTCTGTAATAATGTAGCATAACCTACATCCTTGAGCACAGGTGCATCTATAGCTGTCTGTTTAAAATTTATAGTATAACTGATAAGGGGGACAAAGAAACTTAGATGTAACAGGAAAAACAAGTGGGGTATGTAAGGCAGTGCCCCACTGTGTTCGGGGCTCAGTCTCTGGATTCTAATCCAGTGAGCCAGTGCCAGCATAAATACTGCTTCCTGGTAAAAGGCCTTGGTGTCCCATTTCTCTGTCCTTGGGCCGCGCTTACACTCTTCACATCTCCTGAAACTCTGTATGTAAATAAGTACGTATCTATAAATACGTGTATGTAAATAAGTCTACCTAAATGTATTATACAGATTTAATAAATAAGAATCAATTTAATAAATTAAGCATACAATAGCTGATGAGAGTCAATTCTTCTCTGATGAATCGTTCAGAAAATTCCATTTCTTAAAGTTATAAACCACCCTAGGGAAAATAGACTAAAAAAATAAGCAGGTTAACTACAAACAAAATGGCCTCAACTTAGATTATTGGATGTATCATTTTACACTCCTTATTTGCTATGTGTGGCATGAAGGTCATTCTGCAGCATTCACTGTAATTATTAAGAGATCCCAAAATTTCATGTTTGGGCCTAGATTAAAGATTTTAAATGACTTCATGCTGCTTGCTCTGGGCTACCTTTATTAGTTACCATTTTAGGGAAATGAGTGACTACTGACTATTTCCAAAAGCAACACATTTTATCTTTTTTAAGACTAAAGGGTAGCAACTCTTCCCCAACTCAAGGCTAATGAATGAACAGAGAAGAAAATTGAAGTGATGCCTCAGTGCACAGGAACTAATTTTTGATGGGCAAGAGTCATCCAATCTGTTAGGCAACATGGAGGTGAACGGGTTCCCTATGAGGCTATGGTTCCATAGTCCAAAGAACTGGAGTGGTAACTGTGTCTATCGCCATACCCACCATAAAGTGGAAACGCCCTACGCCCACAGAAAATTATCCTCAGTCCTTCCTTTCTGGGATTTACAATCAAAACAGCAGACAGCCTCCAAAGGAATGGAAACGAATTCTTTCCATTCAACAGAGAAGTAGAAATGGGATCTAATGAACTACAGAATCATGAAGCAAAGAGGGCAAAATTACAGCCAACTGTCCAATCAGAGGCCAGACAGTCCACACCATCGTCCCCTCTTCCACCATGAACTGCAAGTTCAGAGGTCCTCAGGTTCAGTAAATCAGCAGGAGTCACTGAAAGCTGTTGTCCTCACTGTAAACGTTTATTACAAGGAAAGGATACAAAGAAAATCAAAAGGAAACAAAGAAAGTCAAAAGGATACAAACAAACCAAAGGAAGAGACAAGTGGGGTAGAGTCAAAAGAGTAACAACTGCATTACATTCCTGGCACTGATGTGTGACAACTGACACAGAACACTGTCAACCAGAGAAGGTCAAGCCCCCAGTGTTCAGAGTTTTTACTGGGGCTCATTATGCTGGCATGACTGACTGCTGTGAAATAAAAAAGGGATATATCAGTTTCCACCACCAGTTTCTAATATCTGGTCTTTGACCCTGGTTCCTAACAACAGAGCTCCTAAATCCCTTGAAATTTCCTGGATGATAGAATCACCTTTTCTGCTAACAAGTTAACTTTTGGTGGACTTCTGGATCAGGGGTGGTTAACAGAAACCCCAAGTCATAACTGGAAGCTTGGGACCTTCAACCCATTTCCTATTCTCCAGAGAGGAGAGAAGGGCTAGAAACTGAGTTATGCCTACAAGATAAAGCCCAGATTAAAAAAATCTCTAAAGCAGAGAGAGGGTTCGAAGAGCTTCTGGGCTGATGGATACCTTCATGTACCAGGAGGGTAAGATAACCCAACTCTCCAAGGACAGAAAGTCCTGTGCTCAGGACACTCTTGGATATCTCTATGTATCTCTACATCCGGCTGTTCACCTGTATTCTTTATTATTCCCTTTATAATAGACCAATACAACCCACACAGCTATGGTCAATTAATCTTCAACAAATGAGGCAAGAATATAAAATGGGGAGAAGACAGTCTCTTCAGCAAGGTGCTGAAAAAGTTAGCTGCATGTAAATCAATGTAGTTAGAACACAACTTCACACCATTCACAAAAATAAACTTAGAAATGGCTTAAAGACTTAAACATAAGATATGACACCATAAAACTCCTAGAAGAGATCATAGGCAAAACATTCTCCAACATAAATCATACTAATGTTTTCTTAGGCCAGTCTCCCAATACAATAGAAATAAAAAACAAATACACAGATGGGACCTAATCAAACGTACAAGCTTTTGTACAACAAAGGAAACCCTAAACAAAAAGAAAAGACAGCCTACAGAATGGGAAAAAATAATTCCAAACGATGCAAATGACATGGGCTTAATTTCCAAAATATGCAAACAATTCATATAACCCAACAACAAAATAACAAATAACCCAGTCAAAAAATAGGCAGACGACTCAAACAGATATCTCTCCAAAGAATACATACAGATGGCCAAGAGGCACATGAAAAGATGCTCCACATCACTAATTAGAGAAATGCAAATCGAAACTACAGTGAGGTACCAACTCACACCAGTCAGAATGGCCATTATTAAAAAGTCACAAGTGGAATTCCCACTGTGGTGGGATCAGCAGCATCTCTGGAGCGCTGGAATGCAGGTTTGAAGCCTGGCCCAGCACATGGGTTAGGGATCCAATGTTGCCACAGCTGAGGGTTATGTAGTCACAAATGTGGCTCAGATCTGATCCCTGGCCTGGGAACTCTATATGCCACAGCATGGCCAAAAAATATAAATATAATTTATTTTCCTTTTATGGCTGCACCTGCAGCATATCAAAGTTTCCAGGCTAGGGGCAATGCCAGATCCTTAATCCACTGAGCGAGGCCAGGGATCAACCCACATCTTCACAGAGACAACGTCAGGTCCTTAACCCACCAAGCCACAACAAGAACTCCAACACACAGTTTTTTTAATGTTCTTGAGTAATCTGGCCTTTTATAAGTTTAATCATTTTTGTATCAGCCAGAATTTTCTTTAAATAAATTTTTAAAATAAAATATCTACAAGTAAATTCTGGAGAGGGTGTGGAGAAAAGGGAACCTTCCTACACTACTGGTAGGAATGTAGATTGGTGCAGCTACTACACAAAACAGTGCAGAAATTCCTCAAAAAACTAAAAATAGGAAACAGTGTAAAAATTCCTCAAAAAACTAAAAATATAGTTACTATATGATCCAACAATCCCATTCCTGGGCATATACCCAGAAAAAAACTATAACTCAAAAAGATATATGTACCCCTATGTTCATAGCCACACTATTCACAATAGCCGAGACAAAGAGACAAACTAAATGTCCAACAGATGAATGGTTAAGGAAGATGTTGTACATATACACAATGGAATATTACTCAGCCATTAAAAAGAATCGAATAATATCATTTGCAGCAACATGGGTAGATCTAGAGATTATCACACAAAACAAAGTAAGCCAGAAAAGATAAAAACCATATGATATCACTTACATGTGGAATCTAAAAATACTATACAAATTAACATATCAACAAAACAAAAACAGACTCACAGTTATAGATTACAGACCTGTGGTTGCCAAGGGGAAAGGTGGGTGGGGGAGCAAAGGATTGGGAGTATGTGATTAGCAGAGGCAAACTATTATATACAGGATGGATAAACAACAAGGTCCTACTGTATAGCACAGGCAACTATATTCAATGTCCTATAGCAAACTGTAATGGAAAAGAATATGAGTAAGACTATATACACACACACACATGTATAACTGAATCGCTTTGCTGTACAGAAGAAACTGACATTGTAAATCAACTGTACTTTAATAAAATTTTTAAAACAGAAAAATCCTAGCAAATAAACAAACCAGTACATGTGTTTCCCTGGGTTCTATGAACCCTTCTAGCAAACAATCAAACCCAAGGAGGGGAGTCACAGGAAATCCGATTTACAGCTGATGGGTTGGATGTACAGTTTGCAACCTGGCACCTGAGGCCAGTGTCTGAAGTGGGGCAGTTATGCAGGACTGAGGGTGACCCAGTAGGGATCAGACTCCAGGTTGACAGTGACAGATTTGAATTTAATCACGGGACACCTGGCCGGTGTCTGAGACTTGGTCAGTGTGAGAAACAACCTACACATCTGGTGTCAAAAGTGCTGTGAGAGTGGTGGTTGTGTGAGCATAAAGGAAAGAGTGGGTCCTCTCCAGACAACTGCCTATGTGGCTGATCTCCAGCCCCTCTGGGTACGGCTCAAAGTCCCCACTCTACGTCATCTTGGCATGGCCACACCAAAATCTTAGTGATCCTTCTGGAATATCCTGAATTACATTGTTCTCCCATGACGAGATCCAGACCTCTTTGTGGGTGAGGTTCAATTTCCTCATGTGTAGAGGGTGAGTGGCCGTGCCAGATACACTGACTCATTAACACAGCACCACGAAACCCGTCGGTCAGCCTTCTAGCTTCGAAGTCGGCCCACTCTCTCCTACCACGGCTCTCTTTAAAAGGGGGTAAAGGAGTTCCCGTCATGGCGCAGTGATTAACGAATCCGACTAGGAACCATGATGTTGTGGGTTCGATCCCTGCCCTTGCTCGGTGAGTTAACGATCCAGCGTTGCCGTGAGCTGTGGTGTAGGTCGCAGACGCGGCTCGGATCCTCGGTTGCTGCAGGCCAGTGGCTACAGCTCCTGTTAGACCCCTAGCCTGGGAACCTCCACATGCCACGGGTGCGGCCCTAAAATGACAAAAGGCAAAATAAAGCTAGTGAAAAAAATAAATAAATAAAAAAATAAAAGGGGGTAAAAAGCAAGGCAGTGACAATGATTTGGAAGAAGAAAGGAAGGAGAGCAGGAAGGGAGGGAGGGAAGACGTACTCCACATACCATTTTCTCTTTAAAATGATAGTTTCTCTGTGGGAAATCCGTGTCACTCCCAGGACCAACAGAACTTAGTCAGCTCTGACTCCACCAAGTAGCTCTCCAGCTACTTCTGGGAAGCCAACCTAAACTGCTAACCCATCACAT
Source organism: Catagonus wagneri (assembly GCA_004024745.2). Lineage (NCBI taxonomy): Eukaryota > Metazoa > Chordata > Mammalia > Artiodactyla > Tayassuidae > Catagonus > Catagonus wagneri. Next base: position 4,428,357 of record PVHT020000283.1, on the reverse strand, counting down.
CCGCCAGCATCAACTAGGTTCTGCGGTGATCACAAACCACCCCAGATCTCGCCAGCAAACAAACATCTGCCTCTTGCTTCTGCTCTGTGCGGGGATTCTGCTCTGACTCAGCCTCATGGGGGAGTTCAGGCTGGCGGAGCAGCTCCCACCTGGAATAGCACTGGTCACCACGGCGGGCGGATAAAAAGAGCTTGGCAAAGTGTGCCACCTGAAATGCCACAGGTCACTTTCTTTCACAGTTTCTTGGCCAAACCAAACCCTATGGTCGAGTTCACCTGGGCGAGGAAGTACAAGTCAGGTGGTTCAGAGGAGGAGGAAGACCAGATATTGATGAGGAGCCAAACTCCTGCCTCATCCATTTCCCAGCCAAAGCAGTTAAGTCTTCACCCACATCCCTGACAGGATGAAGGGGTTCTGACGGGGAATCGGGGGGTCTGTGCTATTAACCTGACTTTGTGCATGGCCCCTAAAACCAAAGCATAGGGAATGTTTTCCACTGAGCTCAGAGTATGGTGGAATAATTACAGAACTAAATGTTCCGGTTTCACACGTCTGCCGTGCTTTGCAGTGTCAGTGCCAGATATCCAAAGTCCCCATCACAGGAGGTTATTAGCCCCTTGCCGCCAAAAGACTCTTCCAACATACGGTACCCCGATGGCTACAGCTGTACCAAGAGCTTAAAAGGTAACCTGAGCCTAACACAGTCAGTGACAAGGTATTATTAGCTTCACCTTAATTTGTCCATCCAAGTATACTGACTTACCAGGTGAAGTAACATCATCTAAGTGGTAAGAAATCACAGTGAGGACAAGCCTGAGAAGGCATATGATTGGAACATGTCACTTTTCAAGAATGGAGAAAAGATGAGTCACAGAAATTCCTGACACATCACCACCTCACTTCAGTACGGGCTAAACTAAAACCCCATCACTTCTTCACACAGCCCGCTGCACAGCCAAGGGGAATTCAGCACTTGCGTTATTGAACTGCTTCAACCTAAACGAAGTATTTAACATTTCTCTTAAGTTTTATCTTGCTTATTCCAGGCCATCTAGGTAACAGCATCTAGCCCTGAACACTACACATCAAGAACGAACTACACATAAAGAAGGTCACTGGCAAATGAGCCTGTACTCACAGGAAGGAGACGGTAGTAAAGGTCTCTTAAACGGAGGAATAGTGGGAGTTCCCTTCATGGCTCAGTGGTTAACGAATCCGACTAAGAACCATGAGGTTCGATCCCTAGCCTTGCTCAGTGGATTAAGGATCCGGCGTTGCCGTGAGCTGTGGTGTAGGTTGCAGACGCGGCTCGGATCCCGCGATGCTGTGGCTGTGGCTAAGGCCGGCGGCTACAGCTCCTGTTAGACCCCTAGCCTGGGAACCTCCATATGCTGCAGGTGCGGCTCTAGAAAAGGCAAAAAGACAAAAAAAACAACACACACAAAAAAAAAAACAAAAACAACGGAGCAATAGTGGAGGGACTGGACATATCTGCAGCTCAGAGGGACCTTGGGAAGATTGTGTTTTTGTCCTAGAAACATCTGAGGAGCTGCTGAGTAGCAAACAACAGGCCTTCTCCCCAACTCTGGAGAGTGGAAGTGGGGCCAGTGGGTGGGATTCAAGAGAGAACACCGGTTACTGAGACAAGAACCACCTTGTTGCAGTGTGAGCGTCCACGGGCTCCGAACCCGGGACTTCTACAGTACCTGCTTGACACCAGCCCTGACCTATTTGGGGATAAAGATTCTACACGACTAACTACATCAGCATGAAGGCTAGGAAAAAACAATGAAAACATTCGAACATTAACACCAGATGCAGAAAAGCCCTGAAGGTCTCCTCAGAGGGTATGCAAGAGCATGAAAAGGAAAAGCCTTTTCTTTCTTTCTTTTTTTTTTTTTAAATGAAGAGCCTTTTCTGACAGGCACCTTTGAAGGACACGAGGTAAAGTTAGAACTTCCTATGCAACAGAGACCACCTGCAGCCCTGCCCTCTGGTCTCCTGCACACGCGCCAAGAACCCTCAGGTGATCTCAGCCCCTTCTGCCCCTTCGTCCCTCCCAAGGGTCCTGCTTAGGGCTGAGGTCACAGCCGACATTCGGGAACCAACCCTCCAGCCAAACATTACCATCAGCCTCTTATCCCAATTCTTTGCTCGATGGTGAGGAGGCCAACAAGAGAAAAGCTGCAATGGGAACGCAGGCCTTTGTGACATTCACGTTTCACTCTCTCACCCAGAAACAGGACTTCAGTGAAAATTATGAGAGATGCTTCCAGAAGAGGCTCTGCATGAGCAACACACATGTGGAACAGTAGCAGATAAACCTGGAAACCACCCTCAAGAGACCCAAAAGGAGGAGAAGTGGATTCCTGAGTGATCTGTAAGCACTGCCTGGAAGAAAGAGATGCTGGTGTTCCAATCCAGTGAAACATTAAGTTAGATATGGACATGGGTCTCCAGGAAGAAGTATAGGGATTATAAATTGTTAAGGCCCATCTAGCTAGAACCTAGCAGGTGCACACTATTCATCTCAACAAACCCCACACACATCCATCCACCAGGCCTTCAGAGAGCAAAGACTCCTCTCCCCAAATTCACTTCACACACACAGGCTGGTTCAGCCTAAGTCCCATGCACAGTTTGTGGTCTCAGGACTCAGGCCTACGCCTCTTCAAATCCCTCAGCATTATCGGGGACTCGTTAGGGCTCAACACGTACCTTCAATGGCTCTACTAGCTACTATACAAGAGGGGGACTCTAGGAGAGTCAGTGAGTAAGCACTTCCCTGCAGAAGAAAGTTTCTGCCTGGAATTTTGAGATCTGCCTTAGAACAGGCAAGCTAAAGCTCCCTCAGTGCAGGGAAAGATGCAAAACCCAAAAAGGACTACAGAGTGACCCGATTTCAGATATTTTTAAAAGTTTTAAGAGTAGCAATCCCCTAGGCTCATCCCCCAAAATGAGGTATCTAAATTAAAGATGCTGATGGGAAGAGCTTTTCAAAATGCATTCCACTCACCACAAAAAGTGCATTTTTCCATTTTTTTAAAAAAAACATTCTAACAACAAAATCTCTAAAAAGATTATCCAACCAGCCTTTCCCAAAGTCATAAGAGGTTGGAATTTAACTTAATACTGGCAGTCCCAGAAAAAAAGATTTCTGCAAATTAAAAATGTCATTGGAAGGATACTGAGGCATATCAGGAAAGAAAAAATGGATGGTTTTTCACCAAGGCGGTGTTTTAAAAACTCAAAAGCCATTCTAATTAAATCTGTAGACTTGTTACACCATTGGCCTCCACCAGTGCCTGTGACATTGATGGAAGAAACCATTTACCAAAAACCAATACACTTCAAAACACTTTCTGCATGGCTCTTTTTTTTTTTTTTCTTAATGGATTTTACTTCAATTATAGGTGTACATAAATCATCACAAGTCAATTTTACAGATTTTGTATCCCAACCCCCCAGTGCATCCCCCCACCCCCCAGATTGTCTTATTTGAAAAACCAAGGTTTTCCAAAGTCTGTGAGTCATTGTCTGTCCTGGTAGGAGGGGCAATTACGCGATAGAAGCAACCTCTTCTCTTTATTTTTTAAAAAGCTTCTTCTTTGTTTTTTAAAGGAGAAGCCCTTCCCAACATACAAATTACCATACCACTTCCTAGAAAGTAGAAAAGGTGATGTAAGACAGTAGATCAGTTAAACTATGATTTATTGAGGGCAAATAACAGAGCATGCAGTTTTTTTTCAAAACATGTTCATGTTCTACCGTCACTCAGTCTAATCCACAGCAGGTAGATGAACCAGTTATCATGAAACCTGTGCCAGACACAACCTTGGAGATCTTAGTCCAAGCTTCTCATTTTAGAGATGGAAAAACTGAAGCCCAGAGAGGTCAAGTCACCTGAGCAAGGTCACAGAGCCAGTGAATGGCAGAGTCTTATTTATCAGCCAAGAAGGACTCTGGAAAGACCTTTTCTTACAGGGATACTCATGGCTGCAAACAAAGCTGGAGCTTGCCCTCTGGGGACTTCACTGCCTCTGGAGCCCAGGTGCATGGACCAGCTTCCATTCATTGCAGCCAGGAGACCAGGCTTGCCTGGCAACCTCAGTGAACTGTGCACCGCAATACAAACAGTAGGTGGGAAGGAGCCAGAGAGTAGAGCATAGGGCCGTGCTCCCCGCCCTGTGTCCATATGTGTTCAGTGAAGAAGCACCAACAGCACCAAATCACCTAGATGTGGCTGTTTTGGATAACATGTTTAAAATTCTGTACCTTCACCAAGGGCTGTTAAATCTGAATTAACTCAGCCATAAGGCCCAACCTGTATTTTTATGAGATCTCTTTAAATGCTTTTCTACATGAATCACAGACTCTTAGAATTGAATATGATGTTATAAAAGTCAATCCATCTGGGTAAAAATAAAAAGCACACACACTAAGGCTTGTTTAGGCACAGAAAACATCTGGAGGATATAGGACAAAATGTCTTCAGCTGCTTCTGCAGAGGGTATAGGAGGCAAAGGGAAGAGGCAGACTTTTTACTTCATGTAATTTTGTACTTTTGTTCTTGCACAAGAACATCACCAGCTGCCCTCCATCAGCCCCTGCACCGGTCCTCCTCCTGCCCCTCAAGCATCTTCGTCTCATAGGAAGGCTCCCCGGGGGGCCACCACCTTGCCTCCTTCCACACACTCAGGGAAGCAGCAGCTTCCAGACACAGTTTCCAGTTCCACCCGATCCCTAATGAAACCCTAAATGCCCACGTCAAGCCTGGAATGCCTCCTTGGGCTCTCCAGAACTGTATGCAAAGGCTCGCAGGTCAGTACCACCAGCTGTTCCACCAATTCCTCAACTCAGTGTGCCCCGCAAAGAACTCCCAGTCCTCCCCATCTCCTCTTCTTCCCCACACTGGGTTCCCTCCTTGAAGTGTCCAAGTCAGAATCCCCGGAGTCACTCTCGGTTCCCTTCCTGCACCTGCCACAACCCGGTGAATCTACAGGTCTCCTTGGAATCCCTCTAACAGCAGGTTTCTCCTTGAATCACCACCACTGCCTTCTCCCGAGTCACTGGAATCACCTAGGCGACCTCCTGATTAGCACACGTGCTGCAAGTACTTCCTGCCTCCGATCCACCACGGGGCTCATGGTCTACTTGATACACAGAGCTGATGAAGTACATTGTCTTCACCAAGCAACCACTGTGTGCCAGATACTATTTGAAGCCCTGAAGACACAGTGTGAACCCAAAGTTGTTTCCATGCTCAAGTTCACGTTCTAGTGATGAAATTGAATTTAAGACCACTTTATGACTCCTTGTTGCTTTAGGTAAAATGCAGACATTTTGGGTAGCACACAAAGCCTTTCCTGATCCCAGCCCCCAACAACCTCACCCACCTTACTGGTTACCATTTGTTCACCCAGCCCCTTCCCGAGACTCCAGATATTCTGGACCACTGCCGCTTCCCTGAATGAGCACTGCTTTCTCCCTTCTGTACACACTGTTCCCTTTTCTGCCTAGCTTCCTTGTACTCTGGGTAAGTCTCTAAGTGTCCCCTCCTCCGGGAAGCCTTCCCTTTCACCAGAGTCCTGGGCACTGTGCACTCAGTCCGGTGTCTAAGGATTTATCTCCCCAAAGGATCAGAAACTTCTTTAGAAAAGGCCCTCCTCTATCCTTCATCTCTTTCCCAAGCTGGTACACTGACGCGTAAACACCAGATACTTAGGGATCTGCTTCCTCGGAAGCTTGATAACCATGCTGCCACATCCTAGGGTCCTGTGAGGCACACAGAGGTAGAAACGGTTACCAGCTCTGATGGTGTGAAGACGGGGCAGTGGAAGCCCCAGCACAAAACCAGAGATAAAGGTATATGACAGCTCTACCCCTGACCCCCGTGCCCTGCACACCTCTGTTTTCATATGCGCTCGAATATATGAAGACACAAAGCCTAGCCTCTGCCCCTAAAAGGCTCACAGTCACAAAGTTTTGCTTCAGATTTTAATTTTTCAAGTCCAGCTCTCAGGAGGCTGCCTCTGACCCCCTGGATGCCTGTCTTAGGAGCCGTTTTCGAAAACAAGCTTCTGGTCTTTCCTTGGATGTGATTCAGCGAGATCTTGGCTTCTTTTTTATTCCAAGGTTCAGTCCTGCTTTTGCCTTGTTATTCATGCCAATCGTCTCACCTTCCTCCCACCCACCATACCTCCACACACAGTGAAAACAGCTCCACAAAAGAAAAGTGCCAAGACATCCTAGTTAGGGTTGGCGTGCCAGTGTGGCACTCACAAGGATAAAGCATTTCCATTACATTAGGACCCACCATGAATTCTTCCCGGGAACAGCAGATTGGACACCACTGGGTTCTTCCCCAACTTCACCTTGAGGTTGAGGCATCAATCATTCTGGGTCTCAGTTCCCCTGCAAAGGGTCTAAATCCCAAGGAGTATGACTCCATGAATGTGATCCTAAAATTCCATTATCACACCTTCCTAGATACTGCTGGTGGCTTCAATGTCATACAGAACAGCCTGCTTTAAATACTGTGACTTCAACACCATCATTCCACGTGCAAATCATACTCTGAACCTCATGGGTTCACTCTCTTGCAAGTTTTTTTTTTAATGTGTTCCTTTCCCTTTTTTAAAAAAAAAGACATTAATGTGACTTTAAAGTATTAATCCATCCATTTTCCATTTCTTGAACTATGATATTGTATTTGCTGATTTAGCTCATTATTTTTCCCTGCCACAATTATACATACATATGAGGTCCAATCAAAGAAACTTTTCAGTGTCGTAAATAAATGAATACAGGCTCCATAGCTTGTAAAATTAGGATGAACTTCCAAGACATTGTCATGCGAATTAAATAAGACCACGCAGAAAAATGTTTGGTTCTATTAAGAGTTCAATACATGCCAGTTGCTCTTCTTAACCCCCGATCTGTTAAAAAGCCTGGGCAGAGCTAGGACTGAACGGATCAGAGAACTCTGTTTCTGACCACTGCAGCACGGCTCTTCTCTTCCCGGGATGGGAGGGACGTCAGCTCTCTGACCTGCTCACTTGGCATTGCTGGTGATCCCCTGGTTTCTCTGGGAAAGGGTCTCCTCTGAATCCCACCAGCTCCTGGGTTCCAACCTTCTCAGCCCACCTTCCAGATCCAGCAGCGCACCAAACCAGCAGCCTGGAGAGGCAGTGTCCCAGGAGAAACCCCCCCCACCCAATTCAGAGCCTCCCTGGCCTCTGGTCTTAGACAGCTGGGGGCGTTCTGGGAGCGGTAAATGGAGTCAAGAATTATGTAAAGAGGAACACTGAGTCATCATAAAGACGAAGTCATCTCCAGACCACAATGGCCCAGCCGAAGACCCGTACATCACACAGCAGTTCGATTTTTAGGGCCTTGGTGGAAAGCACAGCCTGCTGAGCCCAGGTCATGGTCCAGCCCCCCATATTTCCTGCTGCAGTAGCAGCATTAATTAAAGCCACCTGCCTGACCATACAGGCAGACCCTCAAGGGCTTCCCTGGGTGTTTCAGGCACCACCCCTACCCCCCACTCTGGAACCTGAACAGAACACCCAGGAGTGAGGAGCTGAGGCTACAAAACGCAAGGTAGCCCTGCCGCGTGGAGATAGATGAAAGGCGACAGGTATATTCTAGCAAACGAGCCACCATGGCTGTCAGCATGATTCTAAAGGACAGCTTTTTGGTGGTTTTTATTTCTGATCTGACTAAAACTTTAAGCACTGAGACCAGGAAGGAGCTTAATTTAAAAGCACTCTCCAGGAGTTCCTGTCATGGTACAACGGTTAACGAATCCGACTAAGAACCATGAGGTTGTGGGTTCGATTCCTGGCCTTGCTCAGTGGGTTAAGGATCCGGCGTTGCCGTGAGCTGTGGTGTAGGTTGCAGATGCGGCTCAGATCCTGCATTGCTGTGGCTACGGCGTAGGCCAGCGGCTACAGCTCCGATTAGACCCCTAGCCTGGGAACCTCCACATGCCGTGGGTGTAGTCCTAAAATGATAAAAAAAAAAAAAAAAAGGCAACAAAAAAAAAAATAAAAGCACTCTCCATCACCCCGATCACGACAAGACGGACTGCCCCCAGGCCTTGACATCACAAGCTTCCCCAAGTAAGAACCACGACATGACAGCAGGTGACCCTTGTACAAAACCACCCACAGGCCCAAGTGACCAAAGCAAACTGCCTGAAATGTTTTACTATGATTTATAATTTAAGACTCAGGAAAGCTAAAATAATCATTTACTAAGTCCTGATATGGGGGTTCTTAAAAAGCTACATAGAGCAAGTGACAAAACTATGTACCTGAGTTGGTGTACATCAGAAATACACACACTGCAGCGATACATCACACCAAAAAGTAACTCATGCCCCCTGTTCAGATGCTAGTGAATTCTGCATTCTGCTCTGAGACAAGCAGCAATTAGAGTTTATTTTCCTTATGAAAAAAGGCAGGAAATCAAATAAAAGTTACTACCAGTGGCACGATAATGCAGATTTGAAGTGGCTGTCTCATTGCCAGGGCTTTAAAGTAATTTCAAGTTCCTGATTAGGTTTTCCACAAGAATATCAGCCCTGTGGCACGAATTAATCACCCAAGGGACGTTCCAGCTTACCTGAAAGGATAACACAGCACGATGCATTTTATACACTCTAATTTCAGTACGAGTATCGTCATGTTTAATGTTTGGAAGATAAAAAGTATGGGTGCCCTGTGTAAGGCACCAGAATACATTGCCCCCAGTGCTCACTTCAGAGACTCTGATGAGCAGGGATCCTCTGTGCTACGAGGGACGGTCACAGTAACACAGGACTTAGACTAGAAGAAGCTCCTAGCGTATGGAATATAGTCTGGCAACTGATAAGCACAGCAGCATGAGACCTGGGAGAAACACTCTGTTCTGCTTATGAAAACTAAAACCAGGTCAACCCGGAGGTGAGGGCTTGAGGAAAGCCTGTGTACAAAACTGCACTGTCCCTGCCCCCCACGTGCTGGGCCTCTCTGCCACCACCTGTAACTTCCCGCCCTCAGGAGGCACACCACCACCTGGCACAGCGGGACGTCAGTGAGCCCAAGGACCCTGAGTGAACCCCTGTGAGCATGCAAGGCCCTTCCTGGCCAGGGCTCCCCAGGCATGTGGTGACCTTGAAAACCTGCCCTATTTGTGTAAAAGCACAAACCTCCACTTGCATGTGTATGAGTGTGAATGTGTGTCTGTAGATGCAAGTGCCTGGGGGTGGGAGTGGTTCACAGTGGTTGCCTCTGAGAAAGAAGGGGTACAGCGGTGGGGGTTTTCACTTGTTTAGAGATTCCTACACTGTTCGAATTTTTACTAAATGATATTATTTGCATGAAAATTTTTTAAGCTTACCGAAAAAGTCTACAAGACTTTTCAGGATGTAAGAGTCTCCTTTTGTACCCTAAACTCGGTTCCCTTAGTTTTTAAAATCCGAACCATTAATGCTCCACTGTGTCTTCCTTGACTGGTGAAGGTAACTCCAAACTCATGATCATGTCCAGGAGGGGCAGACACAGTTCAAGAGGTGAAGTCGAGGTGGAACTCAAAGACCCTGCACGGAGTCCTCAAGCATCTCAGGACCTTGTTTCTCGCCCACCAACCTCAGTTTGAGTTGACGTTTGTTACCCGTTATCTGGAAGTACCATGAGGGCATTTAGTTTAAAAATGCTTAACCAGCAAAAGTACAGGTTAATCATTAGCTTCTTTAATAAGCACTTCTAATTGGCACAGGAGTGACTGGAATTGGTCATAGCAAAGGCTGCTGGAGGCCCTGGAATAAATGGTTAAGTTGAAGCTCCTTCTCTGAAAACCTTTTAAAAGGAAGCAATTTCTCACCTGTCCAAGGTGTTTCTGCTACAGCTCTGCCTGCCACTAGCTATTAAGTTGTACACTTAGGTTTACAAGGCCAGTACATGCAGGGCTGCCTTCTAAGCACTTTGCTTGTAGCACAATAACGAGGTAGGAGAAGAGATTGGAAAAGTCTGCTATAAAGTAGACACACCTTCATCCTAAGGTGGTGCTTTGTTTTTGTTTTTTTTTTTAACTCACAGAATAATGTGAAAAATAAAAGTTAAAAAATAAAATCCTTTCTGATAAACAACAAGGTCCTACTGTACAGCACAGAGAACTATTTTGTATCCTGGGATAAATCACAGTGGAAAAGGAATGTCCAAGTGTGTGACTGAGTCACTTTGCTGTACAGCAGAAATTAACACAAACATTGTAAACCAACTATACTTCAATTAAAAAGTAAATTTTAAAAAGCTTTTCCAAATGTATGTGCGTCAGTGTACATCAAGCCTCTGGCATGAGGAGACGCTCCACAGACAACAGCTGCAATCACTCCGGGTAAGAAGCAGTCCTGTAGCACAAACAACTAGACCTCATTTCATGTGAGCACAGTGAGCTCAGAGTTATCTTTCCATTATCTTATGCCTTTAACTAAAACATAGCTTTTCATTAGCAGAGCTTAATATAACTTTAACCAGCATTCACACCATCAGCTTTTAAAATATGACCCACACAAAGGCAAGATTTCAAAGAACTACAAATGCTTATGTATCTTAGTAATCCTTAAAAGTTTTTTCATCTCACCCTCAATTATTTTGAGTTTAAGTCTTCCTAATGTTTGTACACTTAGCTTCCAGCAGTTTATCTACATGCTAATGTAAGCATCCTGACTGCTCAGAAAGAGTCATTAAGTTGCTTTGCCCGGTTTTCCCAATAAGCACAGTGAGTTGTTTCATGCTATAACCTCTCTAAGAGCAGATGCAAAAAGGAAGAGGAAAAAGGTAAGTGTGTTTACCAAAGACTCGGCAACTGTCTTTTTACCAATCAAGACAGTGTTTCCTCTCTGACAAGTTTAGGAGAAGAATTTCTAAGCACTAAAGAGAATCTCAGAAACCCCTACAAACCAGATGCCAAAACGCTTTATGAAGTCGGAAAAAAAAATCACAAAGAGATGACTTCAAGGTAAGTTTAATGGTGGCTTTAAAAGGGAACTTCAGAGTTCCTGTTGTAGCTCAACAGGTTAAGAACTAGACGTAGTATCTGAGAGGATGTGGTTCGATTCCTGGCCTCCTCAGTGGGTTAAGGACCTGGCGTTGCCACAAGCCACAGCATAGGTTGCAGATGTGGCTTGGATCCAGTGTTGCTGTGGCACAAGCTGCATCTGCAGCTCCTATTTGACCCCTAGGCCAGGAACTTCCATATGCTGCAGGTACAGCCATCAAAAAGAAAAAAAAAAGTGAACTGCAAGTCCATTAATATTAACAGGTCAAGAGAAAGAACATAGCAGAGCTCTCAGTTTCTTTCCCTTTAAGAATTATGAATAAAACAGCCCCTGCTCGAGTTCCCATTGTGGTTCAGCAGTAATGAACCCAGCTAGTATCCATGAGGACGTGGGTTCAATCCCTGGCCTCGCTCAGTGGGTTAAGGACCCAGCATTGCTGTGAGCTATGACGTAGGCCAGCAGCTACAACTCTAATTCAACCCCTAGCCTGGGAACCTCCATATGCTTGGGTGCAGCCCTAAAAAGCAAAAACAAACAAACAAACAAAAACCAGCCTCTGCTGTGGTCACATACAGAGAGGTTCCAGAGAGATCCTGTTGCTTTTTCCAGGACCACAGCCTCCTGTTGTTCCAATTTTAAGTAAAATCTCCATTAACCAGAACTCAACTACACAGAGCCAGTCCACTGGGCTTCCAGATGAAACACGGATTAAAAGAAAATGTGTTTCATTATTTAAAATCAACTTCTAGCAGGCATCTTCTATCAGCACTCGAGCAATACTATCTCCTATGCCTTCTCCCCACCTTTTAAATAGATTTTATTTTTAGAGCAGCTCTAGGTTCACAGCAAAACTGAACAGAAAGTACAGAGCATTCCCATGTGCCCGCTGCCTCCACACACCTACAGCTTCCCCCAGGATCAACACCCCCTCAAGAGTGGTCCATTCATTACATGCATCAATGTAGGCTCATCAACTGTTAACATCAAAGACCACAGTTCAGGTTTCATGCTTGGTGTTTTACATTCTATGGGTTTTGACAAATGTGTAATCATTTGTATCCACCATGATAATATCATGCAAAATAGTTTTACTGCCCTGTTCAGCCTTCCCTTCTACCAGTCTCTTGCAACCACTGGTCTTTTTACTGTCTCCATAGTTACATTTCCAGAATGGCATGTAGTTGGAATCACTGGCTTACTTCCCTTTAACGTACGTATTCAAAGCTCCTCCACATCTCAAGACTTGATGACTCATTTCTTTTCGGTGCTATGACTCCATTGTCCAGATGAACTACAATTTATCCATTCACTTTCTTAAAAATACCTTGATTGCTCCCAAGTTTTGGCAGTTATGAATAAAACTGCTATACTCATTGATGCCCAGGTTTTGATGTGGCTTCAGGTCTTCAACTTATTTAGGTAAATACCAAGGAGCCTGCCTGGTTGCTAAATCATATGGTAAGAGTATGTTTAAGTTTTGTTGAAAAAAAAACTGCCAAATACTTATGTCTGTTTCATCTACAGAACAAGTACAGTAAAACTAGCTGTTTCACAATGCTAAGATTCACATTTCAAAGAAAGAGTTATGCCTTTAGCTGCACCTACTTAAGCATAAAGTGTCCCAATATGTTCTAGGAAAGTTTTCACGCTACATCTCAGCACACAGCGTTTCCATTGTGATGGCAGAGCCAAAAGCTGAGAGTCAACCTTGACACCTCCTCCCATGCCCTCCCCGCCCCCAGCCACTGCCAAGTTCCATCAAGTCCACCCAAGTCCAAGCCAGGGCTGTCTTTCTTAAATCTACACTGAATTGTGCTGCCCTCCTCTTTAAAAACCAACAATTGATTTCCTTTGAATATAGAATGACACCCAATTTCTTACCTCACCAAAGGCCTTAAGTGACCTTATTTAGGCCTACTTCCTTATCTTTATATAAAGCCCTCTCCCCTGTTATTTACAACATTCCTGTCCCTCTTTCTTAACACTATTTCTTTTTCTTTCTTTTTTTTGCCTTTTGTCATTTTTTAGGGCCGCACCCGCGGCATATGGAGGTTCCCAGGCTAGGGGTCTAACAGGAGCTGTAGCCGCCGGCCGTCGCCACAGCCACAGCAACGCGGGATCCGAGCCGCGTCTGCGACCTACACCACAGCTCATGGCAACACTGGATCGTTAACCCACTGAGCGAGGCCAGGGATCGAACCTGCAACCTCATGGTTCCTAGTCTGATTCGTTAACCACTGTGCCATGACAGGAACTCCATCTTTTTTTTTCTTTTTAGGACCAAGTCTGCAGCATATGGAGATTCCTGGGGTAGGGGTCAAATCAGAGCTATAGCTTCCAGCCTCCGCCACAGTCATAGCACCAGATCCAAGCCCCATCTGAGACCTGAGCTGCGACAAGGCTGCAATCTTAACCCACTAAGTGAAGCTAGGGATTGAACCCACATCCTCATGGACACTATGCTAGATTCTTAACCTGCTGAGCCACAAAGAGAACTTCTCTTACAGCTCTTTCAACATTACAAGCTCTTTCCTGCCTTGGGCCTTGGCACAAGCTTTTCCCTCTGCTTGAAACAGACTTTTCTCCCCAACTCCAACCCAACTTCCCCTCACCAGCTTCTTCTCATGTTTTCTTTCCAAAGGAGGTCACTCTCTGAAATCTAAAACAGGTGCCCCTCTTCCTCATGTGCATCCTTCCCTACTTCACTTGTACCACCCACCAAACTGAGGGTCTGGCATATGTCTGTTCACTGACCATAAACCATGAGGGCACAAACCACGTCTGTTTCGTTTAAAATGCATACCCAGTACCTGGCACAGAGTCAGCACTAAAATGACGGTGGAGTTAAAGAACTGACTGAACAACTATGGTACTGGGCTTTTTGGTATTTAATTCTCAATCGGGATTCATTCAAAACTCTACAGTCAAACTTGGCAGATTTTACGATGTGTAACAAGAGAAGTTCCCACAAGTCAATGCTGGCATTTTCATAGGTGGAAACAAAGGCTAGCAGGAACACAGCTAATATAGAAGAGGGTACCCAAAGCCATTGCCCTGAGAACGTCAGCTGGTAACAGGGACTGGGGTGGGGGGTGGGAATCGGCAAGCCGTGAATTCAAAGTCAACAAAAAGCAAGTTGTATTAGTCTGATGTGACAAGATTTTCTTGGGACTGTGTCTAAAGCAGAGACGGTGCCTGGCATATCACAGACATGTAAATATTTATGGCACAAAAAAGGAAGAGAAAGATCCCTGAGTCTCCCAGCTGACTCACCGGTGGATACTGTCAAGAACCTTGAGACTCTCAATGACATCTGCCCTCTCCTACAGCAGTACCTCCGCTGGACAGGTGAGCCTCCAATCTCTGTTCTTACACATTTAGACTTTCCAGCTCCCTTTCCATCCTCTTGGCAAAGCCACTCCCGACCACTAGGCTCCACAATTACGACCTTCTTTGGTATAAATTCCTAGTCCTCTCCTATTCATGTATTTACAATTTAATAAGGACATACCTTTGTCAATGAACAATCAAACTCCTATAACATGGGAAGGACCTGGAGACCCCCGCCCTCCAAGACCATGTGGTCCAAAGTCTTCATTTTCAAGGGAAAACCCCCAAAGCCCAGAAGGGAGCATGCTTTTAGCCCAGGTCAGAGTCCAGCATTGAGCGCCACTACGCACTAGCTGCCCAGCTCCCAACCTATAGCCTGACTGGTCACGGTCTCCCCCGAGGAGTCAATGCCCTCTGAGGAAAGAAGCATGGTTATCAACCTCTTGGTCATTGGCTGAATATCCGATGACCAGGTTAAGAATAATAATGTGTGTGAATCACCAGGAAGCTCACACTGAACATAAGTGTGCACCTGTGCCACCACCGCACCAGGGCGTCTGTTATCCTCATTATGACTGGGTTTTTCCAGAGAAGAGCTGGCAGCACCGAGCACTGTAAATTCTATAGCTCCTCTCATGCATGAAGACTCACAACCACAAGAGACAAAGAGAAGGTTTCAACTCATTACCCTGGGTAGACTCCCGAGGAAGGAAGACAGGTTTGTCTACAGCTGTCATTTGTTTCTGAAAATAAACAGATCCTAGTTAAGAGACAGCCAGCCTCAGAGTCAGGTTAACCAAGCCCACAACTAACCAAGGGCAGACCTCCCTTGACCTCTGGAAAGGCCTAATAAATCAGGCAAAATTTCTGTTGCAACAGGAAAGCATCAGAAATGCTTTCCTCTACTTCCTAACTCAGATATGTAATGATTGCCATCCGTGAAGAAAACTTTTCATATATTCCAGACCCTCTGGCATTTTCAAGGTGTTTATTATCTTCCTTGGCCCCCCACAACCATTTTCCAGGGCTTAGAACCCAGGACACCTCAAGCAGGGAGAGGATAAGTGACATCCAAAGTCAAAAATTTCCTTGAGAAAGACACTTGCACACGCATGTTCACTGCAGTGCTATTCACAATAGCCAAGACATGGAAACAACCCAAATGTCCATCGACAGATGACTGGATTAGGAAGATGTGGTATATATACATGATGGAATACTATTCAGCCATAAAAAAAGGATAAAATAATGTCATTCGCAGCAACATGGATGGAATTAGAAACCCTCATACTGAGTGAAGCAAGTCAGAAGGAGAAAGACAGATGCCATATGAAATCTCTTATAACTGGAGTCTAAAACACTGCACAAATAAACATCTCAACAGAAAAAATCATGAACTTGGGGAACAGACTTGTGGTTGCCAAGGGGGTGAGGGAGGGGGTGGGAGGGAATGGGGATAACTAGTGCTTCAGTGATGGAAAAGCAAGGAGATCCAGCTGTATAGCATGGGGAACTATATCTAAACACGTGACAAATTCACTAACCACAGCCGTGACCTCAGGGCAAGGGAATCGCAGAACCTAAGGCCAGGCACAAAGTACATCCCCCATAACCTCAACCCTCCCTGCCCCACCCTTGGTCCCGTGCCAAGCTCGGAACCAGGTGGGGACAGCTGCCATTCAATGTCTACCCCAACTACCAACACCAACCCATTCTGAACTCATTCTCCAGAAAAGCCCTGCAATACTTCAACCATTTCTCACATAGTTTGGTTTCCTGCCTCCCTCCCCATCCTGGCCTTTCTGCTCAAGACGCTTCAGTTTGTCTGTCCCTCTTAGGGTACAAAGGGCTGTTGGGGCTGGGCTCGAGGCGCTCAGTCATGGTCGCCACCTTGTGGGGGCTCCCGATCTGAGTCAGAACAAAGATTAACTCCTTCTAAACACCCACCACCCTCAATTGTGTGAGTAGGCCACAGGCACTGAAGGGACTGAGGAGGAGGCTGTTATCAGGACAGGCTTCCAGGGGCACAAGAGCTCTTATCATACTCCCACTCCCCTGAAAAAAACTCAGACCGAGGAACCCATGCACAGCCCTGGCCCTGCCTGCTACAGCCCTGCTGCCTCAGCTTCCTTCAGTCCCTGAAGCAGAGACATCAGTGACCCCAGAAAGCACCCATGGAGACATCAAGATCTAGACAGAGTCTCTGTCATGGGGCAACCAGGATGCCAAGGCCAAGAGTTCGGAGGTCCTGAACACCGTCAGACACAAGTCTCGGGGAGAAGGTCCCTCCCAGCTGCCAAACCAAAGGCAAGGGTGAGAGTTCCTACAGAAAAAGCAGCATGAAGGGTTTGGGTTTTGTTTTTTTTTTGTTTGTTTTTTTTAAGAATTCAAAGATGCCCACCCGAGGAAGTCGGGAGGCTGAGGAGACTAGCCAAGGGCAGGGTCACCAAGCTCTCTGCTCAAATGGTTTGGAATCCGTTTTTTTTTTATTTTTTATTTTTTTTGTGGAGGGGAGTTAGTTATGGAAATGAACACACATCAAAGCAGTCTGCACCCTGGGCAGAAGGCCACCTCTCCGGCCACAGTGTTTTCTCAGAAGGCAGAGACGTCACCCCTGGCAAGGTTGCACACATGCTCAAATCCCTGTGTTTCTAACCTGAAGTTTCATCTTTCTAAAAGTGTTCTGCTTGGCCCCGACTCTCTTTGAACTGGGTTCTAAAATTTCTGCATTTAGCATTCCTCGACAGCAACAGCACAAGGAGAAGGACCTTCAGAAGCTCCTCTCCCCCCCGCCTCCCAACACCCCAAGCAAGTTCCTCCCAAGCACTGGCATACTGTTGAATGTCATCACCACTCAAAAGAGGAATCCCTGCACTCAACTTCTGACACTTCAAGTTAAGGAGAGCAGAAGAAACGGCTAATATGTTGTTAAACAATCTGGAAAGACCCGGCAGATCTCCTCCTAGTGACACAGCCTTTTCGCAAAGGACGCCTTGCCTTTAAAGAGCAAATTTCATATGCGATTGCCAACACTACTACCACAGCCTCAAGGAACTATGAGAGAAGGCAAACACCAGGTGGTCAGGAGGACTGTGGCATATTCTAGAAGCCCTCAACCACATCACATCAAGCCCTAAAGCACAGCCCCATCCGGGCCTGATGCTGAAGGACATCAAATCAGATTACGGGCTGTCCGCAGGGGCGCAGGCCCTGCACGGCGCCAACCCTCCTGAGGCAGTATCGTCTGCAACCCAAAGGTGAGCAAGCTCCGGCCAAGCAACTAGAAGCCAAGTCTCACAGGTGACCCGCTCTGTGCACTCTAGTCTCACTAGGCCAGCATCTCCCTTTCACGTTCTGAGACACGAACAGCAACATCCACGGGCAAAGCCCAGTGCCCTTGGCAGAGACCTGCCTGCCCTTTTACAAACTGGTGCGGGCAAGCACGTTTTACATTGCGATCGCTTTTTGTTCAGCCTTCACGCAACTGTAACTAATGACAAAAATGACTTCACGGGACACTGTGCAATCAGATATTCTGAAATAGACAGCTACTGAGGTGGTCAGATTTCCAAGACACAGGATGATCCAAGGCCTCCTGCAGTCAGGCCTCCAGTGAAGGAGAGGCCCAGCCCAGCCCACTTATATTTAATTCCTTTTCTCCCCAGCCCACCCGGTTACCCTCCAACGGAGGAAAAGTCAGGCGTGGGAATTCATCCATCCCGAGGTAGAGCTGGAGGGAGCAGTGGAGGGAGCAGTGAAGGGAGCAGTGAGCTTGGCTGCCGCTCACTCAGCTGTCTCACCCCTGCGTGCCCCCCCCCCTCCCAAGAGACTGGCAAACGGGGCCCCACGCACCTTCTGGTTTTTCCCTCCCTGGCAATGTCAGCCCAGCCCTGCACGCTTCATTTGCAAGTCCATTCTACCTTCCCCACCTGGCCGGGTAAGGGAGAAAGGGAAACCCTGGCAGCAGCACTAGGCAGAAACGGAGCACGACTCCCCTGGGGCATGCAATCCCAGTCTCCCCTCCTCTCTTATTTCACGATCTCCAGGCACTACCAGCAGCCCAGGTGCCCGATACTGTGGGAAACTCTCTGCGCGGCATTTCTGATAGGACCGAGAGCACCTTTCCTAACAAACAACAGAGTTGCAGGTCCGGTCAGCATCTCCTCCTAGAAAGCACTCCATTCAGCCCAGACTAGGCTTATTCAAGCTGCAGCAGGATATACAGGTAACCCATGGAGCCGGCCCTCTGTGCCAGTCCTGGCTCTCAGTGGCTTCTCCGCTTACATCAGTAGCAGTAGGAGAGAGGAGGCATGAGTGTGAGGCAAACGTGAATTTGCTCCGAGATCCCCAAACACAGACTGGATGGTCTCTAACATCTAAATTCTATAAACTTCATGTTAGCCATGCAGGCAGGAACATAATCTTTTTTTTTTTCTTTTTTGGCCGCCCCATGGCATACAGAGTTCCTGGGCCAGGGATCAGATCCAAGACTTATGCTGCAGCTGTGGCATCACTGGATCCTTTAACCTGCTGTGCCAGGCTAGGGCTCGAACCTGTATCCCAGTGCTGCAGAGACGCCACTGATCCCATTGCGTCACAGTGGGAACTCCAAATCCTACTGTTTTTAACACAAATAGCACCGCAAAACAGTTCACACTAGTGCAGGTGTAACATTCCAGGGAAAGATAAAAACTCAAGGAAACTAGTCTCTCCTGCCTGAAACCACATGGTTTTAGTGACTGTTTAGTCCTCAGACCACAGAAGCTGGCTGTCTGGGGACTCACCACCCCTAACCAGGATAGCTTTTGCATTATTCCTCGTACTCAAGTGTTTACTCATGAAGATCACTAAGGTCTCACTTTCACCCTCTATTTCAGGCCTCAAAACTGCTTCCTAAAGCCCCCATCTTATTATGGGTGCTGATCTCTTCAAGCAGTCACACCCCAGCCTGGCCAATGACACCTGACCAGGCCATCTGTGCACGTTATACGCCACGTCTGTGACTCGGCACCACCTGTGGAATTAGGGCTGTTTAATAAAATCAAGAAGGTTTTCAAATTGTGATGATTTCTTAAAGTTTAGTTTCTATCAGGAGGAACAAGTACACGGAGCTCCCGCTGTGGCATAAAGGGACTGGCGTCATCTCTACAGCCCCAGGATGCAGGTTCGATCCTTGGCCTGGCACACTGGGTTAAAGGACCCAGTGTTGCCGCGGCGGCAGGGTAGGCTGCAACTGCGTACGTCACAACTGCAGCTTGGATCTGATCCCTGGCCCAGAAATGCCAAGTATCACAAGGTGACCAAAATGGAAAAAAAAAAAAAAATTAAAAAAGAGAGAGAGCAAGTACAAAACGTTCCTTCCTGGTGGGGCCAAAGCTGGGCTGAGAAACGTTAAGACCGGGAGTCAGCGTGGCACTGACATGGCACGAGCTGTAAGTCTCTCTCGGGAGGGCTGCGGCTCACAGGTCTCGGGCAGGGCCCCGGAGCATCTCCGCTGTGTGGGGGAATGCCCGGGGGCGGCTGCGTCACGCAGCCCCGGGAAGCTGGCTGGTCACCTACGCGGGAGACGCACATCTACCAGAATGACACCCATTAACATTTTAAGTAACCGGGAAACCAGGGCCAGCCCGAGTCTCCTTGTTCCCGGGGTCTGCTCACTCAGAGCAATGAGATGGCCGATGGAAGGCGGTAGACGGTTCCATCAAGCTGCAAGGCTGGTGGGTGGCTCTCCTGAACTCCAGCGTTTGAATAGTTCAACAACATTTTCTCCCAAAGTGATGGTTAAACTCTGACCACAACCTGTCACTGTCCTCCTCTTATCAGCTACCAGAGGAGTCATTACCTTTGGCCAGGTATCAGGTAGCATGCCGTTCATATCTTCCCCAGAATACACACTGGCCCCAGGACTCGCTGGCCACACATTTCATGACTGACCCCCCCCCCACGTGGATTTACCTGACTGATGGATACCATTGGTAACAGAAGCCCAAATTATTTTCTGAAATGGCCATGTTTAGTTTTTCAGCTAAGCCACAGAAAAGACAGGTACAAGCAAATCTGATCATTTTTTCAACCTGATATTTAAACAGAAGTTAACTTGGTAACTCTTCTCTAATGTATTATAACTTTAAAAGTTCTATAAGCTCCACAAGCTCTTTGCAAATAAAATTTGAGGGAGTTCCTGTTGTGGTGCAAGCAATACAAACCTGACTGGTATCCAAGAGGATGCAGGTTCGATCCCTGGCCTTGCTCAGTGGGTTAAGTACCCCACATTGCCGTGAGCTGTGGTGTAGGTCTCAGATGTGGATCGGATCTGGCGTTCCTGTGGCTGTGGTGCAGGCCAGCAGCTGCAGCTCCAATTCGACCCTTAGCCTGGGAACTTTCAGATGCTGTGGGTGCAGCCCTAAAAAGCAAAAACAAAAAAATAAATGAAATAAAAATTGTAGTGCTTTGTGCATAAAATATAAAGTAAAATTTCCTTCCCTACTCCCACTTTCCACCCCTACCAAGAGACACCACTGACTAATTCAGAGTTTTGATTGCCTAAGATTCCTCATCGTAAGATCAGGTTGCGTTTAATGTCCCATGAAAACACCATCAATAGAAACTCAATGCATGGCTTTGGGAAAGTAAAGGGGGACCCTGGAGCTTCCCCCCACAACTACGATCTATTGCACATCCAGTTTGGTAAAACCAAGTACAAATATGCAATGTTTCACTTTCTTTCTTTTCCTTTTTTTTGTCTTTTTGCCTTTATGTAGAGCTGCACCCGCGCCATATGGAGGTTCCCAGGCTAGGGGTCTAATAGGAGCTGTAGCTGCCGGCCTTCGCCACAGCCACAGCAACGTGGGATCCGAGCCGCGTCCGCGACCTACACCACAGCTCACGGCCACGCCAGATCCTTAACCCACTGAGTGAGGCCAGGGATCGAACCCGCAACCTCATGGTTCTTAGTCGGATTCGTTAACCACTGAGCCACGATGGGAACTCCAACGTTTCACTTTCTGAAGATCACAATCCTGGATGTCAATTTTTATTTCATTTGGAAAGAAATGCCAAGCCAAATGCACATACTAAATCAAAGGTTTCAATCTTCTAAGTGAATATAAAAAATGCCAAGAAAGTTTTAAAAGAACTCTCTGGAAAGGATATTAAAGACCTACACAAGTTAACTCTAAGCATATTTTCAGCAACTTGCTACCCTGGCAAGCACGACCAGCTGGGGTTGGTTGAACAAAGATCAAAGAATGTACCATATGGAGTTCCCATTGTGGTTCAGAGGGTTACAAACCTCACTAGTATCCGAGAGGATGTGTGTTCAATTCCTGGCCTCGCTCAGTGGGATAAGGATCTGGTATTGCCGTGAGCTGCGGTGTAAGTAGCAGACGTGGTTCGGATCCTGCATTACTGTGGCTGTGACTGGGAGCTGCAGCTATTATTCAATACCTAGCCTAGAAACTTCCATATGCCAAAGGAGCAGCCCTAAAAACCAAAAAAAAAAAAAAAAAATACCGTATTTCCTTAGGAAAATTCTTTCTGTGTGTCACACAAGGTCCCTTCCACTTCCGCGTCCTCGTCTGCACTCAATTTGGAAGTTCGAAGACCATTACTGTGCGCCTCCTGCACAGCGTTGGTATCACATGACTCCAGGCACCAAGGACAATTTTTTTTTTTTTAAATATATGAGACTTTCTAGTACTAAGCTCTGAAATAAAAAGGTTTAAGTTACTTACGTGGTGGCAAAACGACCCCTGGCATCTGTTTCTCTCATCCTCCCTCAGTTCCACATTCTGCTCCACACCACTCAACCTCCCCCTTCAATCTAGACACTATTTGTCAACCACCCCCATCTCTAGAGGTTCGATGCACAGTAGATGAGAAATAAGTTACTGGAGGCAAATAGCTACATGATACAAATCAGAACTGATTACCCCGTGAAAGGTCATGGGAATACTTTTCCTCCTTGCTGTCCTCTGGCACAAATCCTACTGGCTCTTTAAGATCTGATTTGGGAGTTCCCATCATGTAACGAACCCGACTAGTATCCATGAGGACGTGCGTTCAATCCCCGGCTTCACTCGGTGGGTTAAGGATCTGGCATTGCTGTGAGCTGTGGTGTAGGTCACAGACGAGACTCGGATCCTTCATTGCTGTGGCTGTGGTGTAGGCTGGCAGCTGCAGCTCCAATGCACCCACTAGCCTGGGAACTGCCATACGCATGTGAGGCCCTATAAAAAAAGAAAAAATCTGATTTAAGGAGTTCCCTGCTGGCTTAGTGGTTAAGGATCCAGCATTGTAACTGCTGTGGTGCAAGTTCGATCCCTGACCCAGGAACTTCAGCATGCCGTGGGCACAGTAAAAAAATTATCTAGTTTGAGATCTGAAGCCCTTCAAGAAACCCTCCCTCCTCTCCCTGCTTCCCCAGCCAAGACAGGCAATGGCCCAGAGTCAAGAGATTATCTCCTATGCCTGGGGCTCATTTCAATTTTTTAAAGTAATATATATAATTTGAATGCTCAAGTCTCCAAAATAAATAAAAGCCAAGCCCATCTGCCATCTGGCCCCATTTGTGAGGCAAAAACACTTCATCGTTCATAAAAACCTATGGATAAAGGCCACTGCTGCCCTGGGGGCTCACAGTCCAGGTTTAACCAACAACTCAGAAAAAAAAAAAAATACACCATTAGAGAAAGCTGTAAAATTCCACATAAAGCAAGGTTCTATGGCATCTTTATTGCACTTATATGAAGGACCACATGGGGCCTTGGGTGGCTTTTTGTTAAGTCTAAATTATTCAGCACTGCACTGATAAGTTGCTAATTAAAATGCTAGCCCCTAAGGCACCAACCCAACCAAGACTGGTCCCCTCTCGGTTCCATCACGTCCTCTAAAAGCATCGGAAGCAGGACCTCTCCGTGTGCTTCCCTCCCCTCGAACTGCCAAAAGCACACTGAGGAGCCTTCAGCCTTATGAGTCTAGCTTGGTAAACAGCTCAGGAAGTAAGGCGGAAAATCCGATGACAAGGTGATTTACTGAGGTCCCTTCAGGGGCCGGTAGTTGCAGAAGACTCGGGAAAGGAAGGACACTTCTGACACCTGGCATTTTGGAATAGTGGCTGTCTCTTCCCAGAATATCCCTGAAGACCCTCTGTCTCCCACAGTGGATGGGAACAGCTGCCCCCATCAGGGGCCCCTTCGCCGATCCCCCGTCCCCTGCAATCTCTGGCACCACCTGGGGCTCCCCCACCCCCTGCCTCTTGGTTATACTATTACCATCCTGGACACCAGGTAAAAATTAAGGGAATATGAATAAAAGTATGGGCTTTAATTAATCAAGTTTTAATACTGGTTTATTAACCGTAACAAATGTAGCACAGTAATAGATGTTAATAGGGGAAATTGGGCATAGGGTATAAGGGAACGCTAAATATCACAATTTTTCTTTAAAATAGTTCCAAAATAAAAGTTTATTTTAAGAAATACTGATGAGGGTATAGAGAAACTAGTTTATTCTAACATTTGGCAGTTTCTTGAAGAACTAGACCTGCATAACCATACAACCCAGCAACTGTACTTCTGGGCATTTCTCAGAAATGAACACTTACACTCACATCCAAAAATCCCTGTATGCCCATGTGTACAGCAGCTTTAGTGTAACAGCCATTAACTAGAAACAACCCCTACATCCTTCAGGGGTAGAACAGTTAAACCTTGGTACATTCTTAGCATGAAATAACAGTCAGCAATAAAAAGGAATGAATTATCAATACACTTGGCATAAATAAATCTCCAGAGAATTACGTTGAGAGAAGAAGCCAAAAGGTGACAAACCATGATTCCACACATAACAGTCTGACAAAACTATAAATGGAGAACCAATCAGTGGTTGTCAGAGGTTAAAGATGGGGTGGGGGCAGATGGAGATGGGTGTGGCTGTAAAAAAAAAAAAAAAAAGGGATACTTGAAATGTTCTGTGCCTTGACTACACCAACGCCAAATCCTGGTTGCAACACTCTACTATAGTTTTGCAAGATACTGCCATTGGGGGGAAATGGAGATTGGAAATTGAAATTGGTACATGGGATCACTCTGTTTACTTGTTACAATTGCTTACGAATCTACAGGTACCTCCGAATAAAGATTTTTTCAAAGCCCCGAGGCCTGAACAAGCAGATGGCCTAGCGGGAGAGGTGGTAAGGCCCACATAGAGATCTGCAATCGAGGCCCAGATATAAATGGGGTCCTCCAGCCAGGCTGGGAGACTGGCCACACACCCAGGGTTGAGATGCTGCAAGCCCCCAGAGAAGGGGAGTACAAATAGGCAAAGTGAGGCTGGTCTGGATTTAAAGGTACTGGTGCAAACTTGGTTCTTTATGTTAAAAACCTTGAGTGTACATGTGCGTACAGAATGGGGTGTGTACACGTAATCATTTCCTAGTTCTGCTGCTATTAAAGACCTGGGGGCACCAACACTCCTGAGCAACCACTTACTAGGTGCCCAGAAACTGGTTTTCAAGCACCACTCTCCACTAAAGGAACCAGGACTCCTTAGAGCAACAACCAGTTCTGGGCTGGAGCAGTGAAACACAAAATGAGTCTGGAACATGGTGTTGTGGTGAAAAATGATGAGAACATGCCAAGAGGACACACAGGTCACATTAAAGGAGCGCCCACTGACTTCATCTGGGACAATCTGAACATCACAATAAATGACCATCACCCACTGAACAAAACACAAGCTCACAAGCCTGTACAGGTAAGTGAATAAATGGATGCATTTGGGGAAAAGAGAAAGTGCTTCCTTACAACAGAAGCCAATAAATGGAGAAGGAATGATGGTCAAAACAAGTCACTACGTGGCAACCGCCAGCTTAAAAATAAATTTAAGGAATCCCACTCCTGGGCATCTATCCAGCAGAAACCATGACTCAAAAAGACGCCTGTACTCCAGTGTTCATTGCAGCCCTCTATGCAATAGCCAGGTCATGGAAACAACCTAAATGCCCATCGACAGAGGAGTGGATAGGGAAGATATGGTACATACACACAATGGAATGTTACTCAGCCATTAAAAGGAACGAATTACCAACATTTATAGCAACATGGATGGACTTAGAAATTATCATGCGAAGTGAAACCGGTCAGACAATTAGACAGCAACACCCAATGCTACCGCTTACATGTGGAAACTAAAAAGACACAATGAAGCTTTTTACAGAACAGAATGACTCACAGCCTTTGGAAAACCTTGGGTTTTCAAATAAGACAATCTGGGGAGCGGGGGGATGCACTGTGGGTTTGGGATACAAAATCTATAAAATTGACTTGTGATGATTTATATACACCTATAATTGAAATAAAATCCATTAAGAAAAAAAAATAAAAATAAAGGACTTTTATTATTTTTTTTTATTTTTGCATTATAGCTGGTTTACAGATTTCTGTCAGATTTTCCAACTGCACCGCGTGGTGATCCGATGTAGTACATATATGGATTTGTCACATGTAATTAGATATAGTTCCCTGTGCATTACAGTTGGAGCTCCTTGCTATTCCATCATTAAAGCACTAGTTATCCCCATTCCCTCCCACCCCTCCCCCGCCCCCTTGGCAACCACAAGTCTGTTCCCCAAGTTCGTGATTTTCTTTTCTGTTGAGACGTTCATTTGTGCAGTGTTTTAGACTCCAGTTATAAGAGATTTCATATGACAT
>PVHT020000283.1:4369294-4401269 GCA_004024745.2 Catagonus wagneri | reverse complement strand
TAGACTCCAGTTATAAGAGATTTCATATGACATCTGTCTTTCTCCTTCTGACTTGCTTCACTCAGTATGAGGGTTTCTAATTCCATCCATGTTGCTGCAAAGGACATTATTTTATCCTTTTTTATGGCTGAATAGTATTCCATCGTGTATATATACCACATCTTCCTAATCCAGTCATCTGTCGATGGACATTTGGGTTATTTCCATGTCTTGCTATTGTGAATAGTGCTGCAGTGAACATGCGTGTGCAAGTGTCTTTCTCCAGGAAATTTTTGTCTGGATATATGCCCAAGAGTGGGATTGCTGGGTCATATGGTAATTCTATGTAGAGTTAAGAAAGGACTTTTAAAAAGACAAATCAACACAAAAAAAAAATAAATTTAAGGAATATTAAGATAGTAAGATTAGTAAATGAAAGTCAGATAAGAATATTTATACCATCTCAAAGTATTTCCCACAAAAAAATTTTTACAAAGGGGGGGGGTAAAAAAAGCGAAACTTCATGGAGGAGAAACTCAACCGAAATCCTCTTAAAGAAGTGATCAGAGTTTCCACTACCAGAAACAGGACAAATCAGACATAATGTGCCACCCAAGAGGCTGCAGAAGTCATCACAGCATCTGGCCCTAAATACATACCCCAAAGGGAGGGCCTTCCTAAGTGACTGGGCTGCCACCACGAAAAACACCCGCCGCGGGTCGCAAAGCCAAGGCAAGGCTGAGGAAACATTCCAGACTGAAGGAAACCAGAGGGATGTAAAAGGGCAACAACGTGGAATCCTAGACAGAGTCCTTTACCGTAGGAGACATTACTGGCTCACCTGGCAAAACTTGAAACCCAAGGTATACAGGAATTCCTTGAATTATTATTATTATAATTTTCTGTAAGTTTGAAATGGTTTCAAAACAAAATTGTAGATATACACACACATATAGACACACACATATTATATACATGTATATAATATTTTTTTAACAGAAAAAGGCAGCTTTCACTCTCTACCCTGCCACCTTCTTTCTGCCCGGACACAGGCATGCCGACTTGAGCGTGAAGTCTCAAGATCAGGAGGAGAGCAGGACAGTACGACAGGAGCTGCAGAACTGCCCCATCGGCCCTGGACTACCCACCTCAACACCTGCGGGGGTGGAAAATAAACCCCACGATGGTACAAGCCACAATGGTAGGGTTTCTGTCACTCACAACCAAAGTGACCAGAACATTTAATAGCTAGAGGACTATGATGCCATTCCTGTTTTCCCACTATCGCTGGTTGAAAATCCCACCAAGAAGCAACTGAAAAGCTGTGACTTATTCCAGTGACAAAGTGGCAGTGACGCTGTGTGTTTTGAGCAGCAACAGGCGGTAAGAAAAGCCTGGCCAGAATCAACAGCAGGTGCATCTCCACCTAAAGCCCAGGGAGCTTCACGCTGTGTGGAAGGAGGAGTGGAGTTAGAGGCAGGACTCAGGCGATGAAAGGGGGACAGGAGACGTCTTCAAAGGCATTTTCCCAGAGAAACAGGAAAACGGCTCTGTGTACAATCTGTGAAGTACAGCAGCACCTGCTCTGGATACAGGATGAGTTAAGCAGGCTTTCAGTGCTTGCTTTTCAACTGACTCACCACTTAGAACACATCTATGAGAAAGATCCCAAATGCAGAATGATGTGAATATGTGTGTCTCCTCGAAACTCATATGTTGAAATCCTAACCCCTCAAGTGATGGCACTAGGAAGAAAGGCCTTGGGGAAGTAATTAGGTCATGAGGGTGGAGCCCTTATGAATGGGAGTAGGACCTTGGAAGAGACACCCCAGGGCCCTCAAGAGAACCAGACCATGCGGGCACCCTGATCTTGGACTTCCAGCATCCAGAAACAAAAAAATTTGCTGTTGTTTATAAGCCACTCAATCTATGGTGCTTTGTCACAGCAGCCCAAGCAGACTGACACTGTACTTAGAGTCACTTTTAAGAATATAACCTGTCAATACACTAGGGACCTCTGCAACTATTTATAATTCAACTTTGTTTCTTAGCCATCAATTTATATTGCATTTTTCTTTTTTCTGTTTCTTTTATACCACATATTTCTAACCACAACTTAACTTTTATCATGATACCTTCCATTGGTCCAGTATTCCTTCCTTACTTTTTCCTTTCATTATTATCATTATTATTATTATGAACGTATAGTTGATTTACAATGTTTCAAGTTCTGTTGTACAACAAAGTGACCCAGTCACACACACTTCCCTGTGCTGTGACACAGGACCCCACAGCCCGCCCACTCCAGATAACCTCCCCAGAAAGCCCCGAGATGGCCATCCCTCCCACTCCCTCCCCTCTCCCCCTACCCTAGAAGCCCAAGTCTGCTCCTCTTGGCCACGCTCTGTATCCGCTTTTTGTTATTTTTAGGTAGGATCAGCTGTTTCATATTTCAGACTCCACAAATAAGTGATATCACATGGTATTTGTCTTTCTTTCTGGCTTACTTCACTTAGTATGAGAGTCTCTAGCTCCGTGCATGTTGCTGCAAATGGCATTAGTTTGTCTTTTTTATGGCCGAGTAATATTCTATTGTACATATGTACCACATCTTCTTAATCCATTCATCTGTCGATGGACATTTAGGTTGTTCCCACGTCCTCTTCCTTACTTTTTAAGGTTCCCTTCATACCATGATTTTAATTTCATTCTTACTCTCAACTGTACTGTGAGGTAAATTCAATTGCGTCCACTTAACACACATGAAAGCAAAGTTGAGACAGAGTAAGCCACTTGCCCATGTCCTCACAGTGAGGAAGTGGCATAAATGTGACAAGAATTCTGAGCCATGGCTCCCAATCCAGTGCTCTTTCACCTAAACCACTCAATATATCATTAACAGCACTGTCGGTGTTTAACAGTTCCTGCTATAAGATTGTTTTATTAATGGCTAGAACATGAGGGCAGAACATAGTAAAGCAGGAAGAAATGCATGCACTTCACCAAACCCTAGAAGGAGGGGAGTCTGCCAATGGCAACAGTATTCTATAAAGCACATCTTCAATGTCATTTCTTTAAAAAAAAAAAAAAAGTTTCTCAAGAACCTCCTATGTGCTGCACATGTTCTAGGCCCAGGAGATTCAGTAACAAACAAGGCAATTGCTGCTCTCATGGACCAGAGTCCAGTTAAGGAAGGCAAGCTAACCAAAGTGCCAGGTACTGATAAGCCCAAAGAGAAAAATCGAGGCAGGGTAATGGACTGAGCGGGTGGCAGGGAAGGCATCTGGGGGCCTGACTCAGCAGAGGCTTGAATGATGAGAAGCCACTAGCGCAAGGACCTGGGAGAGAACGTCAGAGCAGAAGGCCCAGGGTAAAGGCACTAAGGTAGCCAACGGCCTGCAGTGCTCAGTGAACAAGCGAGGAGGTGGCCCGCAAGGACGAAACCAGCAGGTGAGGAAGACAGGATATAACGGGTCAGGGCAAGCAGGGCCGGATGACATAGGGCCCCATAGGCCCGGCAGGGGGTGGATTTTCTTCTGAAAGCAAAGAGAAGCAGCTGGATGGTTTCAAACAAAGGAGTGACAGAATCCAAGTGACACTTTACAAGAAGGACCTGGCTACTGTGTGGAGAACAGACTGGATGGAGAGGAGGGAAGAAGCACAGAAGCCCGTTAAGAAACGGCTGCCACTATTCAGGCCAGAGAGCTGGCGCATCTGGGGGTGGACAGTAGTAAGGGTCTGGGTTCTGCCTGCAAGTCAGGTCAACAGGGCCTGAGGGCAGACTGCAGGGGCGGGGAAAGGATGCTCGAGTCTGGGGCTAAGGATTAAGCCCTGGAGGATTAATCCATCATGCCACTTGCCAGAGGGAGAGTCTGGGGAGAAACAGGAATTGAAACAAACAACTTGCTTCTCAGCCTCTTTGATTAGGAGGTGGTGACTTTTGGAAAGTCATACATTCACACTTTCAGGGAGAATCACTTCACTCTGAGTGGGTCAGGAAAAATCTGGAAGAGGCAGCACTATTGGGTTTTTTGGTGGGGGATGTTGCTGCACCCACTGCAGGGGAAGTTCCTACTTCAGGGATCCAACCCATGAGCCCTGAACAGCAAGCTGAGCCACTGCGGGACAATGCCAAATCCTTAACCCGTTGTGCCATGGGGAAACTCCAGCATTGCTATTTTTTCAAACATACAGATTATGACTCAGAGAGATGGATATTTTCACAGACTCTTACAGATGGAAGAGACCCAAGAGATCTGATCCTACTCCTTTCCTTCAAAAGATGAGGGGAGTTCCCACTGTGGTACAGTGGGTCAAGAATCTGACTACATCAGCTCGGGTCACTGTGGAGGCACCAGTTCAATCCCTGGCCCAGCACAGTGGGTTAAAGGAGCCAGCACTGCCACAACTGCAGCATAGGTTGGCAGCTGCAGCTCAGATTCAGTCCCTGGCCCGGGAACTTCCATATGCCATGGGTATGGCCATAAAAGAAAAAAAAAAAAATGAGGAAATAGGGCCCAGAGATATACAATGACTTGCCCTAGATAAACAGTGTCATAGAAGTGTCACTGTGTTAGTGTGACATGAGCCAAACCCTAAGTGGAGAATCCCGTGCTCCAGCACACTGTGCTCCATCTCTGCATCTCTTAGCATCACAGCACATCAACATGCACTTCTGTTGTCACAGCCTAAATACATCAATAGACCAGAAACTGGAAAAACAGCCAGGAATGTAACAAGTGACATGGAACTTAACACCCTGAGAGACAGAAAAGCTACTGAGTCTCCAGAAATGAACACACACACACACACACACACACACACACACACACACACACAGAACAAGTATGCAGAGGACGGTCCTCCCCACCCCCACCAGCCCACCATTTCTGTAAGGCACACCCCCAGGATGCCATATGCCAGAAGCCTGACTTCGGGGCCTGAAACCCTGTATTCCACACCTGCCTTGCAGAATAAGTTCTGAGCATGTCACTTAACAATCAGGGTCTCAAGCTCCTTTATTCTGCTTACCTAAAAGGCTAACAAGAAAAATGACAACTAAAGGGGAGCACAATTTGTAAAGCATCAAGTGTATGTAAAAAGATACTGCTGTTAAGAACAAAGAGCTGATGAAAATGGGATTAAAAACCTTCCGTGAAACAAAAGTCCAGGACCCAATGGCTACACGGGTGAACTCTATCAAACATTCAGAGAAGAGTTAACATCTATTCTTCTGAAACTCTTTCAAAAGATAGCAGAGGAAGGAACACTTCCAAGCTCACTCTTTGAGGTCACCATCACCCTGATACCAAAACCAAAGATACCACACAAAAAAAGAAAATTACAGGCCAATATCACTGATGAACACAGATGCAAAAATCTTCAACAAAATACTAGCAAACCGAATCCAAGTATAGATTAAAAGGATTATACACCATGATCAAGTAGGATTTATCCTGGAATGAAAGGATTCTTCAATATCCTCAAATCTACCAATGTGATACACACATCAACAAACTGAAGAATAAAAACCATATGATCATCTCAAGAGATGCAGAAAAGGCTTCTGACAAATTCAATACCCATTTCCGATAAAAACTTTCCAGAGTGTGGGGACAGAGGGACCGTACCTCAAAATAATAAACATATGAAAAACCTACAACTAACATCATTCTTAATGGTGAAAAACTGAAAACATACCCACTAAGATGAGGAACAAGACAAGGATGTCCACTTTCACCACTATTATTTAACATAGTTTTGGAAGTTCTAGCCACAGCAGAGAAGAAAAAGAAATAAAAGGAATCCAAACTGGAAAAAAAAAAATAAGTAAAACTATCACTGCTTGCATATGATATGATACTATACTTAAAAAACCCTAAAATCAGCACCAGAAAACTGTTAGAACTCATGAATGAATGTGGCAAAGTTGCAGGCTACAAAATTAATACACAGAAATCAACTGCATTTCTTTATACTAATAATGAAAGATCAGAAAGAGAAATCAGAGAAACCATTCCATTTACAATCACATCAAAATGAATAAAATACCTAGGAATAAACCTACCTAAAGAGACAAAGAAGACATATACTCTGAAAACCATAAAGCATTGATGAAAGAAATCAAAGATGACACAAACAGATGGAAAGATATACAATGCTCTTAGACTGGATGAATCAGTATTGTCAAAATGACTATAGTACCCAAGGCAATCTACAGATTCAATGCATTCGCTATGAAATTACCAAAGATATTCTTCACAGAACTAGAACAGAATATTTTTAAATTTGTATGGAAACACAAGAGACCCCAAATAGCCGAAGTAATACTGAAAAAGAAAAAAGAAAATGGAGGAATCAGGCTTCCTGACTTTAGACAATACTACCAAGCTACAGTCATCAAAACAATATGGTACTGGCACAAACACAGAAATATAGACCAATGAAACAGGATAGAAAGCCCAGATATAAACCCAAAGTACCCATGGGCAACTAATCTATGACAAAGGAGAACAAAACATACGGTGGAAGAAAGATAGTCTCTTCAATAAACTGGTGCTGGGAAAACTGGAAAGCTACACATAAAAGAATCAAAGTAGAACACTATCTAACAGCACATACAAAAATAAACTCAAAATGGATTAAAGACCTAAAAATAAGGCCAGAAAGTATAAAACTCCTAGAGGAAAACATAGGCAGAATGCTCTTTGACATAAATCACAGCAACATCTTGTTTGATCCACCTCCTAGAATCATGACAATAAAGACAAACCAATGGAACCTAGTCAAACTCAAAAACTTTTGGCACAGCAAAGGAAACCACTGAAGAAATGAAAAGACAACCCACAGAATGGGAGAAAACCTCTGCCAATAATGCAACAGACAAGGGCCTCATCTCCAAGATATACCAACAACTTATGCAACTCAATAACAAAAAACTAACAACCTAATTGAAAAATGGGCAGAAGGCCTAAATAGACATTCCTCCAAAAAATACATACAGATGGACAATAGGCACATGAAAAAAATGCTCAATATCACTAATTATTGGAGAAATGCAAATCAAAACTACAATGAAGTACCAGAAATGAATCCAACTAGGAACCATGAGGTTGTGGGTTTGATCCCTGGCCTCGCTCAGTGGGTTAAGGATCCGGCGTTGCTGTGAGCTGTGCTGTAGGTCGCAGACGTGGCCCGTATCTGGCGTTGCTGTGGCTGTGGTGTAGGCCAATTAGGCCCCTAGCCTGGGAACCTCCATATGCCGCAGGTACGACCCTGAAAAGACAAAACAATGAAAAAAATAAAGTAAAAATAAGTCAACAAATAACAAATGCTGGAGAGGGTGTGGAGAAAAAGGTACCCTCCTCCACTGTTGGCGGAAATGTAAACTGGAACAACCACTATGGAAAACAGCATGGAGGTACCTCAGGCAACTAAATATAGAGCTACCATATGATCCAGCAATTCCACTGCTGGGCCTATATCCTGACAAAACTTTCATTAAACAAGACAGATGCACCCTTATGTTCATAGCGGCACTATTCATAAGAGCCAGGACATGGAAATAGCCTAAATATCCACTGACAGATGAATGGATTAAGAAGATGTGGCACATATATACAATGGACTATTACCCAGCCATTAGAAAAGACAAACTAATGCCATTTGTGGCAACATGAATGGATCCAGAGACTCTCATACTAAGTGAAGTAAGCCAGAAAGAGAAAGACAAATACCATATGATGTCACTTGTTTGTGGAATCTAAAATATGGAACAGATGATCCTATCGAAAAATAAAAAAACCAGCAAACAAAAAACAGAAACAGATCATGGCCAAAAGGAGCAGCCTTGGCGTTCCCGGGCAGGGGGGACGGGGATGTATGGGCATCTTGGAGGTTTGGGGGGTGCAAACTGTTATACTTGGAATGGGCAGGCAATGGGGTCCTGTTGTATGTACAGCACAGGGAAATGTGTGTGATTAGGTCGCTTTGTCGTACAACAGAACTTGACGAAACATTGCAAATCGACTATACTTGACTAATAATAAAAGAAAAAGAAAATATTTACAGAAAAATGCAACAGAAAACAATCACGCTATAGACAGAATAACCAGCCCTTACGTATAACAAATGTTTAGAAAAAAGGCATTCCCTGCTTAATGTTATATGAAGTCATACAAAGTGTGTCTATGTGAGTCTATGTTGAAATTCATTTGAAGATATTGTGAAAAGCCCAAATTTGGGAACTGTTTTTTTCCTAATTGAAGTATCATTACATCCAATAAAATATACAGATCTTTAAAAAATTCTGGAAAAAAAAAAAAAAAAAGAGTGAAGAGCTGATATTTCCTAAAGGAGAAAAGCAGAAGGCAATTCACTATGGTTCCTCCAAAGCCACCTCCCCTCACAAAAATTAGGCCGCAGTCAGGAGACTGGGGCAGGTCGGCGATATATTCTTAGATGCACAATGCGTGAAGTGGAAAACACCTTACTGCTCAGATGTCTCACATAGGGTGCTCGTGCTTTGCCTGATGCAGACATGCTGTGCCATCAGAAGGCATGTGACCTTAGACAGCAGGCCCTTTTCCTAGAAGAACACACCCCAGGCCAGGGCGCCTATCCAGTGACAAGCAGAGTGACCACCGGAGGAGTCAGAACGCAGCCAGCCAAGCCAGGACATCAGCACATCTTGGATCTGTCACTGGTGGGAGCTAAACCATCAGCTTCCTGAGCAGTATAGGGAACAGAGAGCACCAACAACAACAACAAAAAGGCAAAACAGGTCCCAGCCAGCTTCTCAGGGGATTTGATCCCACTTTGCAGCAGCTGTGTTTCTTAGAACTTTCCAGAGCACCGTTCTCCACAAAGGGCTCCACAGGGCACCAGCCGAGCCGGTGGCAGCGCCCACACTGTGCCCGCTCTACTTTCAAGCTCCGCTTCCGCCTTGACCGCCCTTCCTCTCCAACCTCCTTCATTCTTTCTCATCCCGTTCCTGTCTGCATCCAACCTGTAACCTGCACACAGCTTCCTCCTAAAAGAAAGGCAACAGGTGGTCCTCTCACATTGCCTTTCTGCCTCCCACCACTAAATAACCACCTCCAAAGCACAGAACTAAAGTACATGTTAAACTATTTTGTACTGAATCAATAAAGCTTTTTTAAAAGAATTCCCATACTGAGAATAAATTCAAGTGAGTTGGAAACTTATTTCTCTAAGAGAAACAAAAACCATAAAACAAATTTCTTTAGATTTCCTTTTATAGATCAGTGGAATCTAAAGTGGTTTACTCCTTCCCTCCTTCTGCTCTCTGTAATTATTCTTTTTCACTGTAGTTTTACATTTTTTCCTTCCCAAGAAGCAGTCATTTCTAGCCACTTTTCAAGAGGTCCTGTGGCATCCTTGGCTGGAGGGGGCCCAGCCTGCTAAGACCTGCAGAGATGAAGCCCTCACTTCCGCACAAGGCAGCCCCTTCCACCACTGGGGGCTGCTGACTGGCCGTGTGCTCCTGGACCCCGAGCTCGACCTCCCTCCCTACAGCAGACTCACTATTAAGCACTACGATCTTCAGACGAACTGAGAGAGAAAACACATCAACTCCACAACAGTGCCGGACTATTTCAAGATTATACCTCCTTTCTCTGGATACGCCCTGGGCCCCCAGCTGTTCTTCATATGCCATCGTTTCCAGGCACCTCTCTCTTCTAGGCAGCTACCTCTCACTCTGTTTATTAAGAGTCCCTAAAAACATGTCATCAACATCAGAACAGAGTAGAGTGGAGTCACATGTTGGGGGGTGATGAAGCTTGATTCAAAAGTCAATAATAAAGCAAAAATCATGCAGTACCAATATTACCTTCAAAAATCTTACCCTGCCCATCACAGTGAGACACTTCAAGAGGCTCACTTCACTTCAGAGCCTCTCACATCAAGAGGCTCCCGGTTGCCTAAGGAAACAGATTCCCTCCTCCCATCTCACCCTCACTCCAAGGCATAGCCTCACGAAGCAGAGTCATCACTCACACAACTGATTTTTTCTTGTTTTCTAGTTGGGTGGTTTCCTGGGAATTGATCGATTTTGCCCAGCATGCATGCTGCATGCCTGATATTTCAGTGTATCCATGAGCCAGACTTAAGCTGCAGGACAGTGCCACCATTACTTGGTCCTCTTCAAAGGACATCAGTTTTCTCACATCTTACAAGTTCTTCCTCCCTCCACACCCGGTCCTCAATCCAGCCTGATACTTCACGAGGGCCAACCGAGAGCCACTACTGGCACAGTTCAGACAAAGAACTCTGCGAAACTTCCATTCTGAAGACTCACTATCGTAAAGCATTGTCTTGATAAGAAAGAGGTTGTAAAGACGTTAATGTGATAGCAATCTCACTACAGTACATTAAAGCAATAGCCTCTTCCAAAGGCTGCAACCATTTAAGCAACTACAACTTTTTTACCTAGAAGACAATTGTGCACTCTTATGATCTTCATTTATCATCCCAGGTGAAAAAGTTACTGGCACAGGTTTCTCGCCTGTATTTCTGGTTATGTTTCAAGTCACCTTAAGTCATATTAGTGCATCAGCACCCGATAAACCATATTAAGGAGTTTCCATTGTAATTCAGAGGATTAAGAACCCTACATGTCTCCATGAGGATGAGGGGTCAATCCCTGGCCTCGCTCAGTGGGTTAAGGATCCAGCATTGCCATAAGCTGCAGCACAGGTTGAAGATGTGGCTCAGATCTGGTGCTGCCATGGCTGTGACATACACCTGCAGCTGCAGCTCTGATTCAGCCCTTAGCCTGGGAACTTCCATATGCCACAGATGCAGCCATAACATTTTTAAAAAACATAGTTAACACTTACTCACAAAAGTGAATTTTTCTTTTTTTGCTTTTTAGGGCCACACCTGCAGCAATATGGAAATCACCAGGCTAAGGGTTGAATCAGAGCTGCAGCTGCCTCCCTACACCACAGCAACACTGGAACCACCAAGCCTTGCCTGCAACCTACACCACAGCTCACAACAACATCGGCTCCCTTAACCCATTCAGCAAAGTCAGGGATTGAACCCACATCCTCATGGATACTAGTTGGGTTCATCACCGCTGAGCCACAATAGGAACTCCTAAAACTGCTATTTTATATGGGAGATCATGAACACCAAGTCTGAAAGAACTTCACAGGATACCCATTTAAAGCAACACCAAAACAGCAAAACAACTATGTAAATCAAGATAATCCTAATTTTATGGATACAAGTTGATGCTAAATTAACTATTTTCAGGAATAAGCTCTAACACAGGTTCAGCTTGGTGTTGGAGGCAGCTCTGAAAAGATTCATGCAAATATTCCATACTTTGGGCAATACACTATGTTTATGCTCTAAAAAGAAGAGTACAATAAACAAACCCTTGTAACCGATTATAAACATGTCGGTCGGGTTTTTGTATTCCATCTTTGCCTTCCTCCTCAAACAGCACGGCAAGTTATGGGAATCATCCTTTGACATCACTGTGATGTTTTCTCCGTCTTCAAGGGCTACACAAACCCAGCTTCAGTCGTGTCCTGCCCCCTCCCCTCAGACTATCACCCCTACATCCATCCCGCTCTATGTGCAGACCTGTGCCCCCGAGGCTGGAGGGAGGAAAAGCAGTTTCCCAAGTGGACAAATGAGGTTCCCATTCCAGTGTGCTCCGAACAGCTCAGAGAAGGAAGGAACAGCTCTGGGGGCTGGAAGCCCCAGGATGATGCACGTCTGAGCTTCATCACTGCCCACTGCAATATGGTCTTAGAGGGGGGGGCCTGCCCTTCTCCACGCTCAGAGGCAGGAGATAGAAAGGCCTGTTCAGGGACTGACAGGAGGGAGAGCTCAGGCTTCCTCCCAAACCACTGTCTTAGGAGCTGCCACTCAGCCTAGGAACCACGACAACTGCCTACTACGCGGGGGCCACATCCTGCCCCTCCTGTCACCTTGGTAAAATGCTTCATTCATTCACTACGCCTGGAGAGTACCTATTACACGGAATATCACTAGGAGTTAATCAGGACCATGCCTCACGCACCTCTTACACCCAGCGCTATGCCTGCTATCCAGAAGATTCTCACGTACCTGTGACTGTTACATAATGGCGCCCGATCGACCAAGACCGAAAATGGAAGATATGTCAGCTGCAGGTGAGGGAAGTTCTAGTGAACATGATGACCTGAAAAGGGACCTGTCCCCAAGACAGAGCTGCAGACTCAGGGCTCTCTGCCCAGACTGGCCCAGACTAGCATCAGTGCTCCTTCTCACCTGTAACCCCGTGAAACCCAAAAGCCTCTGGCTGAAAACGATTAAACTTTCCATCTCACCACCAGAACTCAAAGTCTCACCACTGTTTACCATAGCGAGTAACTGAAAAAAAAAATCACAATTTCTTTAGGCATCCTGTGACTTCACAGGAAAAACTGGACATGGATAAACACAGTTTACCAGGAAAGTGCACCCACTGAACCCCCTCCCTCCCACAAAGCACTAGAAACTTAAGGCGAGATTTTAAATTTCAGCCTTAAGCCAGAAGTTGACCTACTGGGTGAGATAACGTGGAAACCAGTTCTAGCCTACTAATTACTTGGCTGGCACTAAGCTACATCGTTTCGGATACAGGCTATGGTTCCAGGGCTGCTGGTATTACTTACAGCCCTGGACACATCTTTATTCATTGGCCAGCACTTAGGCCGTTTCTGATTTCAGAGAGGGTTCATATTGTGACTTGAGCACAGTTCAGACTGAGACCCTTGGCATCTGCCCCATTCAGTAAGAGCCCTCTACATGGCTGAGTGTTGTGTAACCCCCAACAGCCTGCTGAGTGGCATTTGGTTTCACACTGCCGGTCGGATTTCAAGGATATTAACAAAGTGAACAATCTCAAAAGCCTTTATTAAGGATGGATTACAGAAGGTTAGGGAATGTGAAGCGAAGGAGGGGGGGGGAAGTAGAAGCAGCAACTGGAGAAAAACGAAAAGATGTAGAATACTTTTAGCAGAGGAGATGGACAAAGTCCAGAAAGGAAAAAAAAAAAAAACATGTTTACCATTGACTGTTGTAACAGCTGATGTTACAGCCCATAGCCAGGCACTGTTCTTACAGTTTTACAGTCTAGTAGCAGGTCAGACACGGAAACCACCACCAGAATCCAAGGCAGGGACTGATGGAAGTCAAAAACTAGATTAGAAACTCAGGCGGAAAGATGCAAGTACCATAAAGAGCCATGATCTAGCAAGAGATGAAACCAGGCCCAGAACCAATCCCCCAGGTCCCATTCTATCTGAGTTAGATGCAGCATCAATATTTTTGAAAGCACTGTGGGTCATTCTGACGCACCCCTAAGTGGGCAAACCTGGGCTCTGGTGCCTGCAACATCCACAGCCTCTTCTGAGGGAAGCACATGATTCCCAGTGACCGAGCCTTCTTCAGAAGTTTCTTGGGCTTCAGAGGCCAAAACCACATGGCCCAAGCATACCTGCCTAGGAACAGCCAGTCAAGAGGCTGCTTTCTACAAAAGCTCTTGTCATTAGTGGAATAAAGGCAGATGGTAGAGCAATCTAAACTGGAACTGGAGATTCAGAAAGGGGATTTTAACCCAAGGCAGAGGCAAGAAGACAGAAAAGGGGACAGAGCTAAGAGTAACTGAGTCACACTGATGATACCAGCATGGAGATGCATCCCTGCTGCTGACGGGATGACCTGGCCCATAAAACCTCAAGGAGCCTGAGCATTTTTCGGGTCCTGTAATACTGTGCTGACCTGTTAGATCGGGCTGCTCATACCAGCTAAGCCTGTCTGCTGAGAAAGCATCCTTAGGACAGAGCCTACATGGAGTGGATAAGCAAGGAGCTCCTGCTATACAGCACAGGGAATTATGTCTAATCACTTGTGATGGAACATGATGGAGGATAACGTGAGAGAAAGAATGTATATATGTATAACTGGGCCACTTTACTGTGGAGCAGAAATCGACAGAAAACTGTCAATCAACTATAATAAAAAAAAAAAGTTAAAAAAAAAAAAAAGAATGGAGCCTACATCTTGAAGTGCCCTTGCAATACAAAAAGCTTAGTACGCCAAGTGCCAGGAAGGGCAAAGATAGATACAGGCATCCAGTCAGTGCTGTCAAAGTACAATCGGCAGGTGTTCCACACCTGTAAGCTACGGAACAGTTAGGTCTGGTGCTCTGGGGCTGAAGATTTGAGATGATAGGTGGTCCACAAGGCCAGAACTTTTAAGATTCCTTTTGTTCTTTCCTGTCCCACACCTGAAGGAGGAAAAGCACATGCATAGCCCTGGAGTCCCTCCATCGATGCTGGGCTTCGCTAAATGAGAGGACCCAATCCAAGGACCCAACCCGACATGGGAGCTGGAGCCAGTGAATCAGCACCCACAGCAGCCTTCCCAGCCCTTCAGGCTCTCACCCCACACTGCCCGGCACTGGACTGTGGCTTCCTCAAGGACAAGACCTTTCCCTAGCAACAGGATTAGCACCGACTAATACAGTTCACGTATTCTCATTTTATCTCATCAACCAGCCTCTGAGGGCTCTACTAGCTTCTGACCCCTATTTTACAGATACATGAAGTCTAGATATTAGGCAATTGCCCAAGGTCACACAGATGCTAAGTGCAGGGGTTGGGGTGGGAGGTAGGACAATGAGACAGGACACCAGTGTTCAAAGCCCAGGTCTATCCAGTCTAAAGGTTATGCTCT
Source organism: Catagonus wagneri (assembly GCA_004024745.2). Taxonomy (NCBI): domain Eukaryota; kingdom Metazoa; phylum Chordata; class Mammalia; order Artiodactyla; family Tayassuidae; genus Catagonus; species Catagonus wagneri. The sequence continues at coordinate 4,386,548 of PVHT020000283.1, read as the reverse complement.
TGACCTCTATATTCTCCCTACCCTTTTTTCTCCAGAGCTTTTTCAAAACTGTAGTGTAATACATATAATGTCAAGTTCACCATCCTAACCATTTTAAGTGCACAGTTCAGCGGCATTAAGTACATTCACACTCTTGCACAACCATCACCACCATCCATCTCTTCACCTTGCAAAACTGAAATTCTCGTATCCATTAAACAACCTCTACTTTCCCCTCCCTCCACAACCACCACTCTGCTTTGTCTCTGTGAATCTGACTCCTGTAGATCCCTCAGCAAGTGGAGTTATACAATATCTGTCTTTTTTCTCTCTCAGTCACACCCATGGCATACGGAAGTTCTCAGACCAGGGGTCGAATCTAAGCCACAGTGGCAATACCGGACACTGAACTCCCTGTGCCAGGCCAGTATCAAATCCATTCCACTACAGAGACAACGCTGGATCGTTAACACACTGTGCCACACTGGGAACTTCTACGAGATCTGTCAATTTATAACTGGCTTATTTCACTTGGCATAATGTCTTCAAGGTTCATCCTTGTGTAGCACGTATCAGAACATCCTTCTTTCCTTTGTTTTTAACTCCAGGTTCCTAACTCGTCCTGCTTCCATGAGTGGCTGCGACCAGGAGAAAAAAGAAGGGGAACCAGGTGGCAGAGGGAGGGGTCAGGTCTACAGCGCTGCATTTATACACGGCACTGCATTTATACACGTCACTACACACACACACACACAGTCCCTACTGCTGTTAGGAGCTGGCTGGCAGTGTGGGAAAGGGGAGAAACAGGTGGGGAATCGGGGTGTTACAACAGCACCCTCCCCAGCGTGCCTGTTTGAACTCAATCTGCCTCAACCCAAGGAGAATCAGAAGATGAAAAGCAGTTTGGGAAGGCCAGAACTGTCAGGAATGAAGGGAGGAGGGTGGTCCAGGAGGTGGAGGGCTGCTGGCAAGTGGGGTGAAGGGAACTGCTCCGCCTTTGCTGAGATTCCCCCTGTCCCTCCAGTCTGGCAGGAAGGGGGCAGCCTGTAACCCCTGTGAGCAGGTCTGGGGCTGCCGGATGCTCCAGGCGGGGGTAGGAGAGGGGGCTCAGAAAGGCTGACCCTCCAGGGAGATGAGGGTGTTGGCTCCCAGCTTCGCTGCCCGCATGCAGCGGTCCTTGACTTCCTCGTAGCAGCTGGCTTGTAATTCGTGTTTGATCCCCATCAGCTTCTCCTTGATGGCGTCCTTGGAACTGGCATAAATCTTTTTGCTCTTAGGGGGCACAGACTCGGGGGCCCAGACCCCTTTTTCTTGCTTTCCCTGGTCTCCCAGGTTGCATCACAGAGGGTGTGGTGGTAGTCCCTGTGTGGCAGCACCCTGACAAGGGTGGCTTAGGAGTTGTCTTCGGTCGGTGTCACATCACCGACAGCATCTCCTCGCCCTTCTCCAGGGTGACGTTCCTCCTTGTTCTCACTAGGGCACAAGGGCACTGCCTTCTTGCGCTTCTTCACCTCCCCTTGTGAAGGCGACTCACACCTCTGTGTCACTGAACACTGTGCTGACACCTAAAACAGCCACGCAGGAGGCCACATTTCCACAAGTGAAAAGGAGATGGCGAGGAGAGACAGAAAACACAAGAGCTACTGTGGCTGCCACCGGGATCCAACTGACCAGTATCTTTCCTTTTTAAGGCTGACTATTCTGTTGCAAGGATGGACCATGTTCTGTTTATCCATGCATTCATGATGGACACGGGGCTGCTTCCACCTTTTGGCTATCGTGAATAATACTGCTCTGCCTTCCATTCTTATCTTATCCTCGGTGGCTGACATCCTGCTTCACGCACAGCAGGGGTAAAAAGGTACAAAGAGCATCCATCCCTCCACTTCCAAAAGAGCATTTAGGCGATTAGGTGGAATGGGCTTTCCATTCAATCCTTAAGCAATAAGTATTTATTAATGCTATTATATTTGTCATAACACTGAGGCAATTAGAGGCCCACTTAGTGAGCTGATAATATTAACATACATATATATATTCAAGTGGGACTATAAATCAGTGTTACTATAAATTTTGATGAGGCTTTAAGTTTTTAACCAAACAAACCAGAACTGTTACGTTCAAATGAGTATTTTCCTGACAGCCTGGGAGGCTCTACACTGACTGATGACGAGAGCATCTGCAGCCTGATTGTACCCCTCCTAGGATGACAGCTAGTAAGAGGTCACACAAAACTGTCATCAGTACCTGGAAGTCACACTTTGCCTGACACGGAAATAATAAGTCTGTGAATTCCTTCCTTACTCAACACCAGCTTCTTTCTTTGAATAATTCTTGGGTATTTCCAGAAAAGAAAGTACACCTTTCCAGACATAGATTTTTGCCCTCATACAAAGGAAAAAGAATGCATCATCAGATTTGAAGCCAATTTCAGAAGAGGTATTGACGAGCCCCAGTATCCTGAACCTCTGCCAGAGAGAGCATCCTGAAGGAAATATTAGTCATTTGCCTGACGTATCAGTCATTTAAAAATCACATTTTAAGGGTATTCTTATCATTTTGATGCACAGAGCTTGTTCCATAGTTACACACATGTATACCCAGTAAAATAACCATTAAAAAAGCAAGCAGCCTGATAGCACGGAAATACCAGTTTGTGGCTAAGAAGACATTCATTTTCCTTATTTCACAAATACACATTAGCTCTCATTAGCAAGTGGAGGCAAATTAAGAATTTAATTAAAGCTGATGAGACAAGGTAAAGCAATTTATCTCCTTTTAACATACAGATACCTCCTGAATACTTAATTCATACAACCAAGGAACCACTGGACTGGAAGAACTCAAGGTCAAAAGGCTGCTTTGCAGGGATGGGCCTTTCCTCCCTACATCACTGCAGGCAGAGGTGTTCTGCACACGTGCTGGCTGGGTGATGGACATAAGAGATGGTCTGAATCTTCAGATGATAACTTAGTATTATTACTGTTCCCGTGGGAGAAAGATGACTGAAACAGACCTGATCCCATTGCTGCCTCTTTTTTTTTTTTTTGCCACGCCTGTGGCATTCAGAAATTCCGAGGCCAGGAACTGAACCCACCACAGCAGCAACAAGGCTGGATCCTTAATCCACTGCACCACCAGGGAACTCCTCATTTTGCCCCTTTGGAAAGCCACCTGTTCTGTCTTATCACCCATGAAGGATGGAGATTCGTATTTGCCCCCACCTAATCATGCAAACAGCCATGACTCCTGATGAGATTGTCAGTAAAAACTTATGTTAAGTGAGGAAAAAATAAAGTATGCTTTTAATGTCTCAGGAAGGTTAGGGGCAAACAAATACCTATGTGATCAAAGTTGTGTAAAATTAGGATATTCAAAATTAAGACAGTTACATTAGCTTTCATAGCCACAAATGTTGCTTTGCTATTATGCCACATTTATATCTGTGCTAAGTCTTTGGACAGGAACAAAAAAAGATAAACAACATTTAATTATCGCCTGACATGGGCTCCACGTTCCATAGATTTAGGCAAGTGCCAGAGGAAACAGATGGGCTTTCCACCGAGTACTCTAAGTCGAAAGCTGTGCCAGAATGACAGAAGGTGACATTACAGGAAAGGAGGCTCCTTGGTGGAGAAAAGGCCTTTCCTCAAGGAGCTACGGCCTGGAAACAAGGAGCAAGTGCAGGTGGTCTTTAATCACTTCAACAGCATTTCACTGGGTGCCTACAGAATGCAAAGCCCTATCTTGGGAAAAGTGAGAGGTGTTAAGTACAAGATTTAACTTAGCAGTTCCCGTCGTGGCACAGTGCAAATGAATCCGACTGGGAACCATGAGGTTGTGGGTTGGATCCCTGACCTCCTCAGTGGGTTAAGGATCTGGCATTGCTGTGAGCTGTAGTGTGGGTCACAGATGTGGCTCAGGTCTGGTGTTGCTGTGACTCTGGTGTAGGCTGGCAGCTATAGCTCTGACTGGACCCCTAGCCTGGGAACTTCCATATGCCATGTGTGTGGCCCTAGAAAGTAAAAAAAAAAAAAAGAAAGAAAGAAAGAAAGAAAAAGAAAAAAAATTCAACTTATATCTTCAGTGAGAGCAATTTTACAAATATACACATCCAACCATCAACTGCATGCATTTAAGAAAAAGTAGTGAAACTCATTCTAAAATTACCTACAATCTCAAAGCTTTTCTAAACTTGGCTGTGCAACTCATCCTATTTTCAGAAGATTCATCTTTTTTTATACACAACTGATGAAGCACAACAATAAAGTGAATACCTGTGAACTCATCACAAAATCTAGTAGCCATTAACAGCACTATTCACTTCTGCTCCCCTGCCAGCTGCCCTACCCAGTAGCCTACTATTCTAGTTGCCTTTTCCCACATTCCCTGGTTTTTACTCATTTTACCCCATGTATATCTTTCACCAGTACTGTTCATTTTGCTGACTTCATAAATTCACAAAAACGGTACCAATTCCATATGAATTCCTCTCTGAGGCCCCTTAAACGTGATACCAAAGCTGGGCATCATATAAAGTCAGGTCATATGTTCCAAGCATGCATCTTACCACTGGTGGGACCACACTGGGAGCTGGGTGGGCAGTTAGCAAAAGGAAATTAAACCAGAGTCTAAACAGAAGGGCCAGGGCACACAAAGATAGCTGAACGACGTGCAATTCACCAGTTCTAATACTTTACCTTTTCATCCTTCCCCATAAATACACAGCATCCAGGTCCCCACACAATGGAACTGGCATCCTGTTGCCCAGGACCTTTTTTCTTGTAGAGTCTCTATGCCAAGGGACCTGAACCACTTAGTGCTGAAGAGATTAGAAGCCAATCCCTCAAATTCCATACAGAAGGCAACTGGATGTTCTTGTTTTAGGATTTTACGCCACTACTCATTTGAGTTTTGTGACGGCAAAAGCTCTATGGGAAAATGATGCGTCTTTCATGGGGGACCTCTTCATCCTGACCCAGGCTTCAGCAAAGGAGAGAAAAGCCTGCAGGGGGCATGTCACGATTAGGATCGTTCAAAGGATAATAATTTATGGGCCCTTGAGTTAATTTTAAGAGGAACATTTTTGGGCCATTAACTTGGAGCTCAGATATATAAGCTTGATTATTCCCACAGCAAATTAGCAAGATAAACCAACCATCACTTACAACTTCACATCAAACCTAAAATGCCCCTATTGGAGGAGCTTCTAAAGTGCTCTGAAAGTCCCCAGTAAGCACCTAAAGTCTTAAAAGGGAATTGTCTGGGACTTCCCGCTGTGGCACAACAGGATCAGTGGCACTGCTGCAGCACCAGGACACAGGTTTGATCCCCAGCCCAGCACAGTGGGCTAAAGGATCACACAGCATAGGTTGTAGCCACTGCACAGGTTGCAACTGTGGCTCAGATCTGATCCCTGGCCTGGGAACTCCATATACCATAGGGTGGTCAAAAAAAGGGGGGAAAGGGGGGGATGGTCTGGGGCCTGGGTATCCTTCTGTAAGGGTCTTCCCTCAGATGCTGGAGGAAGGGTCCCTGTCTGCAATGGCCAACCTGACATCCTGAGTGAAGGTGAGCTCATCTTCCAAACACCTGTGCAGACAATGTGTAGTCAACAGGACACACCCGGAAATATTAAAATCTTTGGCTAAACAGGCCTCTGGGAGAGCCTCCGGGAGTCTCTCAGACCCGCTTCCCTGATCTTAGCTCAGAAAGGGACCAAGATGCCCATCAGACATCAAGCATCATAGGAAAGAAGAGGTTCTCGCTGCAGGAGTTTTGAGAGGTGGAGCCAGTGAAAGTGACTGGAAAGCAGACCAGTGTCCTGGAACTAAAGGAGGGAGAGAGCTTAAAAACCAGATAAGAGAGAGAAGTAGCAGAAGGGGAGGTCAGATATTTGAAGCAGGAGGATTGTTGGTTTAAGGATGAAGAAGACTATATGTCAAGGAAATAGGGACCTTTGTCCCATAACCACAAGCAACTGAATTCTGCCAACAACCTAAAAGAGCCTGGAAGTGGTATCTTGCACAGAACCTCCAGATGGCCTCTGCCCGAGACGCCAGGTATGGCCAGAAAATCTCCTCCAATCAGAACTTTGACTACATGTTCACACTGCTCATCACTGGCCATGGCAGTGTGGGGAAGACATCTTTTCCATTCTGTTACATGGATGACTCCTTTACCTCTGCATTTGTCAGCACTGCTGGGATTGATTTCAAAGTCAAAACTGTATTCAAAATGAAGAGAATCAAGCTTCAGATTCAGGACAAAGCAGGCCAGGAAAGATACAGGACTATCACCACAGCCTATTACCATGGGGCCATGGGCTTTATTTTAATGTATGACACCACAAATGAAGAATCCTTCAATACAATGCAGGACTGGCCAACTCAAATTAAAACATACTCATGGGATAATGCCCAAGCCATCCTTGTTGGGAACAAACATGGAAGATGAGCAGGTCGTCTCAACCAAGCGAAGCCAACATTTAGGAGAACAGCTTGGCTTTGAGCTTTTGCAAACAAGTGCCAAAGGTAACATTAATGTCAAGCAGATATTTGAGCACCTCGTGGACATCATCTGTGACAAGATGTCCGAGAGTCTGGAGAAGGACCCGGCCATCACCATCGCAAAGCACAACATGAGACTCACAGAAAGCCCTCCTCTGCCGCAGCCCAGCTGTGACTGTTAGTGTCCCCACCTCAGGGTTGGCTGTTAAAAATCAGCATTTATAAATTGTCAATTAGCCTTCATTTATACTGCCTAATAATTATGAGGGAAATCTTTGATGTCAGTGGCTCAAACATGCATTAAATTCTGGGGAGGTTTCTTATGTTAAACAAACAAGAAAATCAAATAAGTTTACACTGTTTCAGTTTCATGTATACCTTTTGTTACATTTCACCCTTTTTGAAGATGTGACCCTCCTGAGGGGGCCAGTGTAGCCCGAGAAGAGCCAAAAACAAGGGTCTGCCTACACTCGGGACAGTTTTTTAAGAAGCACCAGGATACCTATGGGGCTGAGGGTGGTGGTGGCAAAGGATGTCAAGCAGCAAATCCCCCAAGGAAAGAACTATGGGTCTGGCCATTTCTCAGAGGTTATGCTGTGTGCTGTCTCTCTGCTGCCAGGGGGCAGGGCAGTGCTGATAGAAAGGATCCTTTTTTTTTAATACAAAAATGATGTTCCAGATGCACCATCCAAGGGACAGAATCTCATGGAAGGCAGCAGATCAGAGTGGTCAGACAGCCAGTGCGGGGTCCCACCCCTACCTAGGAGGAGTGTGGCTTTGGGCAAGTCATGAAAGGCGGAGGTCCCTCGTTTGTAAATGAGAATGACGGGGGTGTCCATGTCACAGTGCTATTGTTAAATGAGCTAACAGACATTTCTTGAATGACTTGACTCAAAAGCATTTGATAATGTTACCTATTATAACTAGTGTCTCCACGGCAGGGCCCAGAGATGTAGTCATGCTAAGGTGCCTTATTCAGAATACCTATCTGTACATTTAATCTTGAATATTCTGGTTTCCATGACATCCTATGTCTAAAAATATAATCACTTAATGAGAAAAAACGTAGTTATAAATAGTGTCTTAACAGAGCAAATACAAGGAAAAACTACCACTAAGCCAAGCATATGAAAAGATGCTCAACCCTTCAGTGAAAGTCAACTTTAAACAAAAATAAAATGCTTAGTGTAAGTTTAAAAAGAGGAAACGATGACCAGTGCCAGGCAGGGGTGAAGAAACAAACTGGTTCTTTGCTGAAGACGGGTGGTCGTATGGATGAAGACTTGTAAAAGTGCACTCTGGCAATTCCCCCTTCAGGAAATTAGCCTCCCCAAATTGAAAGGTTCCAAGAATGTTCTGCAACGTTTTTCACAATAGCAAAAAATTGGAACCGATTAAATGCTCATCAAAATGGGAATGGTTAAAAACATTACAGTACGGCCATTTAGTGCCTGGTTATGCAGCCATTAAAACGGCAAAGTTACCCTTATTATGCCACAGAGGTGGAAAGGCCACAGTAAATTAAGATTTAAAATGTTTAAAAATAGGATCATGCCATACATACAAGTATATATTGTATCACACAGAAGTCTAGAGCAGTACCGCCCAACAGAAATGAGGCAAACCACATGTGGAATTTAAAATTTTTAGTAGCCACATTATATCCAAAAATATTATTTGAACATTTAATCAACACTAAAAAGCATAAAGGAGATATTTTATATCTTTTTTTTGTACTACATCTTGGAAATCTGTGGTGCACTCGTGGCCGGCCTCACCTCAAGCGCTCAGCAGTTCCAGTGGTCAGCCTACTGGACAGCTTGCATCTGCAGACTACCAGCGGTACTTAGCAGGAGCCGTCTGGGAATGGGGTTACAGACCCTTTGCCTTCCAGGCACTGAAGGGGTTGTTTCAGTAATCATTTGTATTAAGAAAAAAAAAAAAAAGCATTGTGAAAAATGTGTTTTACTTTTCCTCTAAAGCTGTAATAGAGACCAGACAGCCCAGCTTAAATTTAAAGCTTCTTTCAAACCACTCGAGCTCCTTCACAAGGGGCTGGGGCGGGGACAGGAACCTTCCTCCCCCGCCTCCGCCACGCATGCCTTGGTTGCCCATTGCTCAGGTAGTCCTGTAACTGATTCTTCCCTTTCTATTTCACCCAGTCTCCTTATGACCGATACCCCTGCAGGATGGCAAGGGACGGTCAGGAGACAAGGCACAACTGGCGGGGAAAATAAGCTAAACAACAGTTGCCAAGCACATTCAGTGTGCCAGACACTGTGCTAGGCGGGCACTTTACGTGTGTCAGATCACGTAATCCTCCTGTGACCTTAAAAGCAGCTACCATGCCAACTTTTCAAATTCAGAAAGCAAGGCTCAGAAAGTATCTGCTCCAAGGTGTTAAAGCTGAGAATGTATAACCACCCTACCCTGGACAGTCCACGTCAAGGTCATGACCACAGAGGTCAATACTGCCCATACCAACGTTATGATTTCATATTTAAACAAACAAAAAAACACTCTGTAAGATAATTATATTTTGGAGAAAAGCAAATCTCAGGCATCTTTTATTTGCCAGAATCCCAGAGCTTCCCGTTTCTCCTCTGAGCTTGTTTGAGGGTCTAAAGACTCTACAGCAGTAAGCAGAGGGCTGTAAATCCTCAAACAAAATTTTCCACTTAGACCACTGTCACCCCAAACTTAACATGTCAAAAATCAAGCATTATCCTTGCCCCATCTCAACTAATTTCTGTCCATCCTCAGGCTGGAAAGTTCAAGATCATATGTGACTCTTGTTCCCCTGTCTGCATAATCAATATTTGAGTTCTAGGCTCAGTTATCCCTAAGCGACTATTAAAAAAAACAATAGTAAGCACACCTCACACCCACATCTTCATTTCTAAATACCATCCTTCAATAAATGGAAACCAACAGGCAGCTGTTAAGAACAAAGACCTCATCTCCTGACACCTGGCAAACAAACACAGTATCGCCTCACGAACTGACTGCTTCTCCGAGGTGCCCACCAGTGTATTTGGGGAAAAGATTCAAGAACAAGTGGAGGAGCGACTGTCCTTGCCTGAGACTGGAGAAATTCCATGACAGAATCTGGATGTCATGAGAGGAAATGGTTCAGGCAGAGGAAGCAGCTGCTGAGATTACTAGGAAGTTGGAGAAACAGGAGAAGAAATGCCTGAAGAAGGAAAAGCCTGAAACTGCCTGGCATCTTCAGAGAACAGCAGTAGTACACCAGAGGGCTGTGAAGAGACAAGTGCAAGACCCAAGAAGATGAAGAAAAAGCAGAAGCCCCAGGAGGCTCCTCGGGAGAAGACAATGGAAGACCCATCTGTCTCCTCCAAACCCAAGAAGAGATCTTTTTTCCAAGGTTAGTAGTGATCTTGAAGAAACAGCTTGGCAGTAGAAGTCTTCCCAAGAGGAAGAAATCTTTACCCAGAGGGGAACCAGTGAGTGACCCTGCAAAGTCGGGAAACAAGAGAACCCTCAAGACAAAGATCTTCCAAGGAGGAGCCACTTAGCCGTGGACCTGAAGAGGCTGCTGTCAACTAGAGCAGTGGCTCCAAGAAAAAAGAAAAGCTCTAAAAGCTATCCCAGGAGAATCAGAAATGGACATTTCCCTGATGGGGCATAACTCACAGAGATATTTCCCAACCAACCCCCTATATTCCAATAAAAATAAAAACAAATTCACCAGTTGGAAGAAAAAGGGGAAACCAACAGACACCTTAAGCAAAGGATCAAAGTGATACCCTCAGTGCTGAGACACATGACTTCACCTGTCTCCTGAGATGGTGTACTGAGGAAGCCACGTCGCTTCTGATGTGTTCTTGCCAAGATTCACAACTTCCATGCAGAACATCAGACAAATCCACACTGAGGTTCATTTTGCAAAATAACTGACCAATACTGTCGAAGTGCCAAAGTTGAAAGCAGAAACCGAGGAACTGTCACCGATCAGAAGAGACAAGGGAGTTACGATGCTAAATGAGACCCAGGTCCAGAAAAAGGTCAGTAGTGGAAAAACTGGTGAAATTCCCATCAGGCTTGTAGACAAGTTAATAGTACTGTATGAATGCTCATTTCCAGGTTCCAATGACTGCACTACACTTATGAAAAGTATTAACATCGCGAGAATATTGACATATACACACAGGAACTCTGCTGTTTTTGCAGCTTTTCTGTAAGTCTGAGATTTTCATAAGAGCTTTAAGATACTTCTGTGGTTACTACCCCCAAATGTGTCTGGCTTACCCCGGTCCACGCTGAAACTCACTTTACTGTCTCCTACCGACAGTTCCCTTTTCAGTCTCCATGCATGTGCAAATCCTGTTCATTCTTCAGGGCCCAGTCACCAAGGCCCACCACCCCCAGACCTATGTGTCTATACAATGCTTATCACTATGAGCATATGCTCTCATGGCACATGGGTTATGCTGGATTGAAGTTAGCTTTCTGTACTTAGGTTTTATTGCCCAATGATGATGCAAATGCGCCTGTGTAGACAAGTACAGGAAGGGCACACATGCTCCACTCACCTTAAAATGGGCTGTTTTTTAATGGGGTTTCTGGGGACCTACTGAATTAGGGAAGATGTCTACTGTTATTTCAAACCCGTATTGGTTTACCGTGACACTTCCACATGGATAGCGACAAGTACACTCTTGCTTCTGAAAAGCAGTATTTGGAGTTACGTATTGTTAAGCAGTACAGTTTAGAGCCGACTCTTAGCAGAGAAAATGAAAGTATTAAAACACACACATGCCCACCTCAGAACTTAGAAGGTCATTCAGTTTCTACTCCGAGGTGCCTTGACCTTCGATCCGCAAGAGAATGCCATCTCCCTGCTGAACAAAACAGGCTCAATAATTTACTGAGATGCCCATCGGGCCTGGCAATGTCAGAAAGTCTTCTAATGGGAGACTATTCTACAGCTAATAAAATAAAGTATTAGGAGTACATTAACCAAAAGGAAGTAAGAAGAAACCAGAAGCTGCAAGCTTTCCCATGAGGTCCAAGTGGAGAGAGCTGGTGTCATCAAACAGTCCTAAGCAAGTCTGCACCCAGCAGGACCTCAGGGAGCGTCCACGGGCGGCAGGGACAAGCTGCCAGGTAAGTAGCTACTGAGTGTAAGGCAGAGTGTGCTGCACACAGTGGAGTCTCCCCAAAGTGTCTGATACAGCCTCTGCTCTCCAGGATCTCAGACTGATTGGGTAGATGTGACATGGCATAAAAACTACCAACAAACTGGGAGAGGGCAAGCTTGCTCAGTGCATACAAGTAACAGGCAAGCCGAGAACACACTCTGTGAATCGGTTAACAACGTGCATGCAAACTTGGGAACAGACAGTCACCAGCAGAACCAAGAAGGGCCCTGTGGTTTTGCAGACCCTGCGGAGCCAAGGGGAGCAGAGGGGAGGGAAGGCAACAGGCAAGACAGAGAATGCAGCTCGGAAGGAAGGCAGGTGTGTGGCATACCACCCACCTCCATGCTGCCCCCCAGTCTCCCAGGACCCTGAAGGGGTCAAAAGCCCTTGAACTTCTCAGTGCCCACCTGGCCAAGCCACCACGACCCTGTGTTCATCTGGGTTCCAGCATCAGATCCCGAGATAAGGATTCCTATTCAGGGGATCTATTAGATCCGTGCTCCCGGGAAAAGGGAGCAGAGACGTGAAACCGGGAAGGGAGGGAGCCTCGCAGGGGTGTGGTATTCAGCAGAGTCCCAGGCAGGGGCACTTCCGCTCAGCCCACAGAGAAGCTCTGGAAACAGTGTGGGCCTCACCAGAAAGCTATCCCGTTCCCAAGTTGAGGGGACTGGAAGCTACAGCTGTCAAACTCGCACTGGTTAAATGCCGTCTCCCTTGGCTCTAAGGACCTGTGATAGAGATGCAGGTGCTGACGACAGGGAGCCTGCCAGCAGCAGGCAGTGTGCGGGGTAGGGCAGACAGAAGGGCACTACAGCATCTGCTTCCACAGGTCACCAGGCCCTCTCGTCTCTTCCTGTGGGCACAGAGGGAACAGGAGCCTCTTGGTGCTTTCCAGGCTGACACTTGGGAGAAGCCTGCATTACCTGATGCACAGGTAAGGGGCAGTTGAGAACACCCGCCCCAAAGCACGAGTTCTATTTTCCAACGGATTGGCCTCAAAGGTGCCCTTCCTAAAGGACCCTGTGCCCAAAGCCACCACTGACACACACACAGGGCGTGTCCACTGGCAACATCACCACCTACAAGCACTCAAAACCCCACTGCTCAAAACACCCACCAACTAAAAACCAAGCAGCAAAAGGGGATTAAGTGAAGGTACTGGCTTCAGTCTCGTGATTTCCCAGTCAACCTGCTGGCCAGAAGCAAAGCAGCATGGTGAAAACCTCATCACTTGCAAGAACAGTTTTTATTTTTTCACCCAAAATAACCCTTCTATGGAGATGGATTGTATTATTCAACCTGAAAGAGATTATATATTCCATACTCATAGAATGATTGGCCAGCAGGGACCTGCTGTGTAACACAGAGAGCTCTGCCCAATATTTTGCAATCATCTAGGTGGGAAAAGAATCTGAAAGAGAATGGACATGTGTATATGTATGACTGAATCGCTTTATTGCACAACGGAACCTATCACAACCATGTAGATCAACTATACAAATAAAAGTTTTAAAAAAATCAGACTATTTTCTGCAATTATCATAACTCAAATCATACTTGCCCTGCTTGTCCATGTTTAGGCAACTTCCTGAGACCTGAGCTAACTTGATTTGTACAATACTGTCTTTTCCTGTGGGCTGGAAACAAAGTCCTAACACTCACCACACAGCCACCCGTGATGCCCAGGGTCACCTCTCCCTTTCTGTAGGGGTGGATGAGGCTGACTCACCTTGACATCACCCTCCAAGCATTTGCCACTGACTCTGACTCTGAGTCTCTTTTCCCACTGAGAAAAACCTCAGTGCAAAGAAAGCTATTTCTGAAAGGTGAGGTGTTGGGTCTTCAGAACACCTGAGGGCCTTTGTGATGGGACGTGTCCTTTGCCAATGACTCCGAATATGAATGTGAGCCTCCAGTTGAAAAGAACAGACAGACAAAGAAGAGCAAGAAAACAGTAACTTGGAGGAAGGGAAAAGAAGAAAGTCTTTTCTTGGGTCACTGGGAACAGACTTAATATACTAAGTCCTTACCTGAAACTATACTACTTGCCGGCTAATTTGTACACTTAAATAAGTATCTCATATTCCAATAACATCTTCCTGCCATGTCACTCAGGCAACAGGTATAATCAATAAAGGGCTTTAAAATTTCCATCCCGCTCATAAAGACTGTTGGCATAATATTTCGTTATTTCCATCATGCATAATACATTAAAGTGCGTGCCTGGATCTAGTGTTCATCACATTAGAAAAACCCACTGGCAGGTTAAAAATAAAAGGGAACATTGGTTATTTTGATAATATGCTAAAATGAACAAATCATCTCTCCCAAGAAACCAAATGAATCTGAGTTGCAGGCACGATTTCTCTAATTTATGATTCACACACACCCTGAGAATCCAGCCTAGCAAGTGAGACAATAGTGGTTAGAAAACACAACTGCTTCCCATAGTAAAATGTAAGTGTCTTCAACTCCACCAGAAAAAGTAACAACTGTTCAAGAGGCAAGCTGGAAGCTACTGTGCGGGCCACTGAAAAATCTGAACTTGCGATTCAAAAACTGATTAAGAACTAGAAACCCACTAACAGAGTAAAGTGCAATCCCGCAGCCCTAAAGGAAAAATTCTAAGGCTCCTTTTGGATTAAGTATGCCAAACCCTCACACCAACCAACCAACTTCTCTCCTTAAACACTTTGTCCTCCCTCCCAAGACCTTTTCCTCATTAAACATCTGTGTCTCTGTATCCATGTTAGGAAAAAGTATACTGGAAATTTAGCTCAGCCTCCCACTAACTCATCATCCCTAATCATTGACATGCAATACACTCACTTCTAACTCAAAATCAAATTGAGTGTTTTCCCAGAGAGCTGTGTTTAAAAACAACCCAATGTTCTTGTTTTTCAAAATCAGGGCTCCAATAATTGAGGGTGTATTCAACTGTCCACTAGCTACACATAATACAGAAATGAGTTATAGTTTTATAAAGGACTTTACGCTATGTTTGGTACACCTCTGCTCAGTTGAGGCACTCGTTTTACTTGGGAGTACAAGTGGTATTTTGATGCGTTGTAGCCTAACTAAGCTTCAGCATTTTATACTTCAGATTTTTCCCTGCCTCACTGGTTTCCAGCCTCCCCTCGAGGTTCAGAATAACCCGTTTCAAGAAAAGAACTGAAAGCTGACGATTTGAGGGCTCCTCCCCAGACTCCCACAGGAAACTGGGCGGGGTACCCTTCCAAAGCCTGAAATGATTTCACCTGCTGGCTCAAGCCTCACACCCTTTCCTCCTGGAAGCTGTCATTCATCAGGGGACCTAGATGGGGGCGGAGCAGGTAGCCCAGGTTGCTGGGACCCCGCCCCCAGCCAGGTTAGAGCCTCTACTGCCTCCTCCTGTCATCCCAATTGGGCCTTGTCCCCCTCCAGGAGGAAGAAGGGATTAGAAAATTCCTCAGGTGAAAATGGGTGGCCAGTCCACTGAGCTGAAGGGCTCGCCCAAGCGCAGGGCAGCTGCAAGCAGTTGCCAGGTGAGGATGCGGAAGTAGCTCTTCCTCCCCGCCCAGACCTGCTGGCCCAGGGCACGGTCCTCTGGCTCACACACACACACACACCCCGCCAACGCGTGCACCACGCACCCCTCTGCTTGCGGAAAGGTGGGTGCGAGGCACTGTCAAAGGTGTAGCAGCTACAGAGAAGATAAGCCGGCAGCCTAGGTGTCAGGACAAGCAAAACTTTTTTTGGGGGGGGAGGTACGTACTGAAAGGCCTCTGCACCTCTCACACCCCCACCCCCACCCCTCACCCGGCGCCAAGTTGAAACCCGAGGGGGCCCGGACGACTGCCGCTGCGCAGAGGGCACTCGGGGAAGCGGTGGCTGGCCTCTAACTTTAATCAAAGCAGCTGCTTCAGAAACGCGGCTTCTCCGCCTGGCCGCACCTGTTTCCGACTCTTGAGGACCAAGCCCCACACACCCATTCTGACCTTGAGAACATCCTGGAAATCCACATGCCACCCCCACGTCAAGCATTACTCCGACCCCTTCCCGCAATGACTGAAGCCCACCAAGTCCCCCCTACTCCCCGCCCCACAGCGGCCTCTTAAAAATGCCCATCCTTGGCACAGTAAGAATGCACCTCCCCCGGATCTCCCAAGATCCCTGAAGCATCCTCCACCCACTACTTACCCACCCACCCCAGCCGCCGCACTCCTCACACCAAGCTGGGTCCCCTCTTTCCGCACTCCCAAATGTAGGCATACACCCAAGTTCAGGGGTCCCCCCGGTGGGACATGAGGATCTCCTTTCGGAGCTCACGATGCAGAGCCCCGACATGGGGTCCAGGAGCAGGGGAACACCGCGGGGGGCTGTGCTCGTGCCTGGGGCTCCGAGCTGGGAGGGTCGCTCCCACGGTTTCGGGACCTCAGCCGGGCTGAGCCGGGGAGCGAACCGCAACCGCACGGCGTCGAGGAGCCGGCCGGGGGACGGGAGCCTGGGGCGGTCAGCGCGGGGCGCTCCCGAACAGCCAAACTTTCTCTGCCACCCGAAGTTCGGGGCGCGGCGGCGGCGAGGGGGGGCAGGCGGAGAGGCGTCCCCCGCCGCCCCCACCCGCGGAGCCGCAGGAGAAGGCGCCCCGAGAACCGCCTGCCCTCAGCCCTCACCTGCGCCCCGGGCCCCTCGCGCCCGCACGCACCTGGCTGTAGAGCTCGCTGACCGACATGACCCCGCGGGCCGGGCCGAGCTGGGGCTCGGTGCCTGGCGGGCTGCCCTCGCTCGTGCCCCCGGGGCGGCGGGTCCCGGCTTCTCTCTGTCCCGGCTGCTCTCAGTCCACGGCCGGCCCGCCTGGCGCCATCTTCCTGGGCTGTCCGAGAGTTTCTCCGTTCTTTTCCCTTTTCTCCAACCTGCCCCGCCGGCTTCCTGCAGGCGCCGCGGCCGGCTCGCTCTCGGCCAGCGCGACCTTTACTCCCGCGGCGCTGGCGGCGCAGCGGCGGCCGGGCAGGAGTGGCGACCTGGCGGGCGGGGGAAGAGGCCGCGCAGCGCCGCTCCCCGCTCAGGTATGGGAGGCGGCGCGGCCGAGGAGGGCGGCCGGGAAGGGAGAGGGCGGGCGCGCGGCCGAGCGGGCGGCGGGTGCACTGCCGCCGCCGCCGCCGCCGCCGCCTTTGAGCCTTGCGGGGGCCGGACCCGCCGCGCCCTCTCGCGCCCCAGCCGCAGAGGGGTCCTCCGGGCCGGGGGCGGGGCCGCGCGAGGAGCCGACGCCGACCGCCCCCTACTGGACGCCCGGCGCGCACCGGACAGGTGAGTGCCGATTTCCCGGCACCTGCCGCGCAGCGCGCGGCTCCTCCGCGCGGTGGGCGGGGACCCAGTGGGAATCAGAAAAAAAAAAAGAGGAGGAAGCACCAGAGAAGGCCGAAGAGGAATAAAAAGGAGAAATGCTTGCAGCTGAAAGGCACCATACATTTCCCTCTGGATTTACTGGGCCACATTCAGTACTTGCATCATTAAAAATCGTTATGTCGTAGAGTAGAGTGATTTGGAATCACCAAAGATTGTCTCCGCCAAACTGAGCTCCCTGCGCTGAAATCCTGACCAGAAAAGTGGGAGCCGAACTCTTCT
>PVHT020000283.1:4340100-4368294 GCA_004024745.2 Catagonus wagneri | reverse complement strand
GAATAAAAAGGAGAAATGCTTGCAGCTGAAAGGCACCATACATTTCCCTCTGGATTTACTGGGCCACATTCAGTACTTGCATCATTAAAAATCGTTATGTCGTAGAGTAGAGTGATTTGGAATCACCAAAGATTGTCTCCGCCAAACTGAGCTCCCTGCGCTGAAATCCTGACCAGAAAAGTGGGAGCCGAACTCTTCTTCACTTTGAGGGTTTCACCCACGGCTTTTGGCTAGACTCCCCGCCCCCAACAGAAAACGTTTGCTTTTCTGGGAAATTTCACATTTTCTCCCCTCTCACAAGCACACCCTCAGTCCCTCTGCCGCTCCCTACCTCATTTACTTTTGTCGGTTCTGCCAGTGATACTTGGCAGCGTCACGCCCTCTTCTGCTTGCAACATAAAGTAGAAATTTCAGCCAAAGAGGAAAATAATTGGCAGGAGTCAGTAAAAGGAGAGCAGGAGCTGTAGGAAGAAACATTTGGTCTTTTTAAGTGGCATTTGTACCTGAATGAGGGATGGTCTCTGAGAGTGGCTCTCAACCGAAGCATCCATCCTTCCCGCTGGAGCAAGTGTTCCAGAGCCCGGCTCCCTGGAAGGCGATTCTTAAACTCATCCCATTTAAGGCCCTCCCACTTGGAAATCAGGCTCCCCATTTAATTCACCTGCTGCCCTTCTCAACTATGCTTCCTCAGTGAGAATCACCTGGGGAGCTTTAAAGCCCTTGCAAGGAAGGGGCGCCCACCCTGAGGAACTCTGATTCACTGAAGGGTGAGACCTGAGTATCTGAATTTTTACGTTCCTTCATAATTCTAAAGGATTGTACTTCCAGTGTTGGCAAATGAAGTGACAAAAGCTTGGGCAGCTCTTCTTGGATCCCAAAAGAAGCTCTTCATAACACCGGGAAAAACAGAAAGGAAATCATTCCATCATTTCTCTCTCCCTCAAAAATCTGTCTGCATAGTTTCCTTCCCTGTATCCTGGTAGTTCTTGAAGTGTGACCTCCAGGGCCATCAGCATCACCTGGGAACTTTTTAGAAATAGAAAATATGGGGCCTCACCACAGACCTACCTAATGAGAAAGACCTGGGGTAGGGCTCAGCATCCCCTGCCTGGCATTTTTCCGTCTCTGGGTAGGAAGGCTCTGCCCCTGTCTCTAATCCATATGTCCTGCCCGCTCCACCACCATGCTCCATCAGTGGTCCCATCTCTTCACTAGCTCTTGACTTTTCCTCTGTTCTCCTTTTCTGCTAAACTTCTTGAAGTGGTAGTTTCTACTGCCGGCTCCACTTACCCACACCCAGTCCCTCTGTAATTCACGGTTTCTCAACACTTTCTGCACGAGAATCACTTTTACAAAAGTAAATGCTTGGCTCCCACTCCCAGATATTCTGATTTAACTTGTCTCAGGTGCTGCCTGGGCAAAGGGATTTTTAAGAGTTCCCAAGTGGTTCTAATGACAGCCCAGGTGAAGAGTTGCTGCTTTAATATCCTTCTAAATGGTTTCCTCTCAGCTCCATCCTATTGAAATTGCCTTCTCCCTCTGAAGCACAGGCTGGTAACTGGCTCTCCCCATGTTGTTAAAACACCTCCTCCCCTGGCCTCTGTCGTTCTTCTCTTGTTTTCCCAGACTCACTAGCCACACCTGCTGCTTTCTCTTCCTGGTTCCTGAAGAAAACTGTGGCCCATTTCCCAGATCTCGCCTTTCTTCTTGGGCATGCCCCCTATTTCATCTCTTACTGCAATATTAACTCTCGAATCCAATATTAACCTTTAGACCCACTTTTTCAGCTGCCAGATAGGCAATGCTAGCAATCCCGCCAGGCCCTTGGACCAACCTGAGACTCATGTTACCCTCCTTTCTCCCCACCCCCAACCCAGTTCCACCTTTCTGGCTTCCATCATACCTGGCACAAATCAAAAGCTGAATTCATGCTGACTGAACTAAATCACATCCCTGAGGAGAACACTATTCTTGGCCAGAGCTTTGTGGATTTCTAATCCCCAAATTAGATATGGGCTTTCCCTCCTTTGAATAATAATAAAGATACTTTTTTTTTTTTTTGTCTTTTTGCCTTTATGTAGAGCCTCACCCGCGGCATATGGAGGTTCCCAGGCTAGGGGTCTAACAGGAGCTGTAGCCGCCGGCCTTCGCCATAGCCACAGCAACGCGGAATCCGAGCCGCGTCTGCGACCTACACCACAGCTCACGGCAACGCCGGATCCTTAACCCACTGAGCAAGGCCAGGGATCGAACCCGCAACCTCACGGTTCCTAGTCGGATTCGTTAACCACTGAGCCACGAAGGGAACTCCAATAATAAAGATATTTTAAAACTTACTTCGTGCCAGGAAACTTGCCAAATCCTTTACTTTTGTGATCTTGTCTCAGAGCAACCCTATAAAGGAAGTCCATACATTAATTCTGTTTCACAGACTAGCAAAGTGAGGCTGGGAAGGGAAAAGACATTCTAGGTCAGAGAGCCAGTATTCAACCCAACTCTATCTCACTCTAGAGTCTAAGCATGTGCTCGTGGTTCCTGAAGGTTAGTGGGTATCAGGATGAAGGGAACGCCAGGGGATGCTAATTCAGTTGATCCACTTACGGACCGTGAGTCTTCGTGGTTAATAAGTACCCCAGGTGATGGAGGGCTCATACTTTACACTGCTCTGTGCTCCATGGAAAGTGAAGAGAAGGTATCCGCTGGGGGTTCCTTGGTCCCCATCCTGACAGGAGGGGTTTCCATCACATACTAATGGGGAGGAACTTTGAACTTCCAGAGAACTCACCTGTCCCTCTCTTAAGAAATTCCCCTTTACCACACCCTGTATTATGTGTAAACAAATATCTCTTTGTCCTTCTCACCTCTGGGCTCTAAGGACTTTGAAGGCAGGAACCATAACTGACCTCTATTTGTACCCTCTGCCCTTCCTAGCACAATGCCTTACACAAAATTGAACTCAAGAAATAGCAGGTGAATTGTGCATGGGCGGGACATAGTTATTTGCTTCTAATAAATGAAATATAGCAAAGGTGACGGGAGGTCACACCATGATTAGGTTATAAGACTGTGCCTTTTGTCTTGCTGGAATTATCTTACATGCTTGCTCTGGTGAAGCAAGCTGTCATATTGTGAGCCACCCTTTGGAGAGACCCACATGGTAAGTAAAGGTGGCCTCGGACCAACAACCCTTAAGAATTTGAATTCCCTCAATAGTGTGAGTGAGACTGGAAGCAGAGTCCGGACTAGTCAAGCCTTCAGACTCAACTTGAAGACCATGGCCCCAACTGACAGTTTGACTGCAGCCACATAATACACCCTGAAGCACAGCATCCAGAAAAGCTGCATCTTTCTTTTTTTTTCTTAATGGCCACACCTGTGGCAAATGGAAATTCCCAGGCCAGGGGTGGAATTGGAGTTGCAGCTGCAGCCTATGCCATAGCCATGACAACACCAGATCTGAGCCACATCTGCCACCTACATTGTAGTTTGAGGCAGCACAGGATTCTTAATCCACTGAGCAAGGCCAGGAATGGAACCCACATTCTCACAGAGACAACATCAGGTCCTTAACCCACTGAGCCACTAGGGGAACTCCAAGAAAAGCCATATCTTAATTAGACTGTAAGACAATAAAGTCTGTGACCCATAGAAACTGTGAGATAATAAATGTGTGTTGTTTGAAGCCACTAAGTTTTGGGGTCATTTGTTATGCAGCAATAGATGACTAATACAGTCACGTACAAAAAAATGTCCTGTGATGACTGGCTCACTGGTAAGAACTCCACCCTAGCAATTTCTCTCCTCCTCTTCAGGGTAGATTGGTTTCCCAAATGCTCCTACCTGCTAAGGCTGCATCTCCAAACTGGGTTTTGTGGCCCCTGGAGTAGCCGAGACTTTTTAAGGAGTTGTTAGTCTGTAGTTTGTTTTAAGAAAATTGATTTCCACATCCCAAATCTCCAGGCAAATATAAACACTGCTTTGCAAAAAAAACAGGCCTACATTTGGAGGCTCATCCTCAGATGGCCCTTCTCTCATCTTATCTCACTCTGCAGAAGAAGGTGCCTTTCTCAACCCTCCTGAAGAGCAGGATGATTCTTTTCTTGGGAAGCAAAAGCAAAACAAACAAAAAGACAGTTAGAGACTCTGGTGTTGAGAGTGAGTGACTCTGATGAAGGGGCCACACATTCTGTGCAGGTCAGGAAGTTTTCACTTCTGTTATCAGCCACACTGAAGGAGGACCTAAGCCAGTGTTCAGCTGACACATTATTAAGAAGCATCTTTTGGTGTATCACCAAGTGATTCTTGGCAACTTAGAAGGAATTCAAAGACTTGAGGGACGCTATTATAACAAAACTTCCTTTCCCATCTGTTTTCTTTTTGGCTGTGACATGCAGAAGTTCCTAGGCCAGGGGTCAAACCTGTGCCACAGCAGTGACCAGAGCCCCAACAATGACAATACCAGGTCATTAATCTGCCAGGCCAACCAGGGAACTACCCCATCTATTCATATGTGTAAGCAAATAAATGTCCATAACTTACATCTGTAACAGTAACAGGAATAGATTATTGAAACTGTGTAATAGTACCATTTGTGCTAATTCATTTCAGAGTAATTTTAATACTTGACTGCTGGAAAAATTTTAAATATATTAATTTATATACGTATTTTGTTATAGCTAAGTCTTATGGGGTGGTTTTTAAAAGTTTCTAGCATAAAAATATAGAATAAAATTCTTGTTGGGAAAATGGAACGGAATTTGTTTCAAAGAAAAAAATGAATGATTCAAATAACTGGTTCATGGGAGTTCTGTTGTGGTGCTGCAGAAACTAATCCAACCAGAATGCACAAGGACGCAGGTTCGATCCCTAGCCTTACTCAGTGGGTTAAGGATCCAGCATTGCTGTGAGCTGTGGTGTTGGTCGAAGACACAGCTCAGATCCTGAGGTGTTGCGGCTGTGGTGTAGGCTGGCGGCTGTAGCTCTGATTGGATCCCCTAGCCCGGGAGCTTCCATATGCCACAGGTGTGGCCCTCAAAAGACAAAAAACAAAAACAAAAAAGCTATATAATGGTTTTATTTTAAGCTGATAATACCAGAAATTACATCTTTTCCAATTATTTCAACTTATTAAAATATTAGTTATTAACCTAAAAATGTGTGGAGACATTCACGGTTTTCCAAAATTCCTTTAGAGAGTTTAAGAATAAGAAAGTCTGAAGCCCGTGGAGCAAAGGGCAGCTGCTTCCATGACTTCCCAAATTAGGTCTTTATTAGGAATTCAGGGCTTTAAAATGGTATTAAGAGCCTGACAGTGTGGAACTCTGTGTTTTCAGTTTAGTCAGTGGTCCGAGTCTCTCCTAGGGCAAAGCAGAATTATTTTTCACCTGTTCTGAGTTAGCACTCAGCCTTGAAGGTTTAAGCCATGACTTCTGTCACTGTTCGTAAGGGAGAGGTGGTGACACAGACCCCAGCCTGAATTTCCCACCAGCCACTGCTCCACGGTTTGGATGAGAAAAGACTCTGGGCACCGAGGAATGGTAAAAGATGAGGGCCCCGTCAAGGGAGATCTGGACATCATAACTATTTCCAAACACTTGCAAATATGTCAGGTGGAGTTCCCATTGTGGCTCGGTAGATTAAGGACCCAATGCTGTCTCTCCGAGAATGCGGGTTCCATCCCTGACCTTGCTCAGTGGCATTGCCAAAAGCCGCAGCATAGGTCACAGATGTGTCTCGGATCAGGTGCTGCCCCGGCTGTGGCTTAAGCCTTAGCTGCAGCTCTGACTCAACCCCTAGCCTGGGAACTTCCATGTACCATAGTTGTGGCCATAAAGAGAAAAAAAACGTGAAAGAGAGATTAGGCTGTTTTTGCTTAATGCAGGCAAGACCACAGGGAGGAAGTCTCAGGGTGTGATATTGCACAACCACGAAGAATAAGTAAACCCATAATAAAAACTGTTGAGGAGAGGCATCTTGTGAAAAAGTGAGCTTGCTGCCCCTGGAAGAGTTCCAGGAGAGGCTGGATTATCGCTGTCAAGGATGCCGTAGATTCTTCCCTGGGCGGGAGGCTGGTCTGCGCCACCCCTGGGAGTCAGTGGTTGGGCCCTGGCGGCTGCCCTCCACACACCTGCCCCATGACACCAAAGAAGGTTTAGAGCTACTGTCACAAATGCTATGTTGACAACCTCAAGAGGAAGAAACAAACAAAAAAACAACCATCTCAGAGCTTGCTCTCCTGGGAAAATTTGATATCGATGCTTGACAACTCAGGGAGACCATAAGTCCTGTGTTCCCTCTGGGGATTTCATTTAAAGCTTGACTTTAATCCTAAATGGAATGAAAGCCTTTGCTTCCTACTAGGCATCCTGACTCTGCTGCAAAAGTGTCGGATTCCTTTTTTGAGGGCAGAAGGAGAGAAAAGAGTGGAGTTTACACTTTCCCAGAACCTCCAAAACTTCTGGTCACAGAAGCTGTTCCAAGACCCGAGGGCTACTGAGTAGATAACGATGATAAGCCTCCTAGGATAAACTGACCAAGCTGTAGAGAGGAGAAAATGGGGTGGTGTGGCTCTGAGTAAATGCAAAGTAACCGCCCACCTGCCCACAGTCTATCAATCCCCCCTAAAGTAACCCTGAGCCATGGTGCTCCAACCACCGCCTATGTCACAGTCACTTGCTCTCAAGTAAGCAGCTGCAGGGTCCCTTTCCAGAAGAGTCCCACAGGCACAGAGAAGTTTATCCCTAGCATCTTGCGCCCTCTTCTGGACACTTTTACCAACAGCTAGTTTTATTTTTGCTTTTTCTCTCATTTTCAATATTCCATAATTCTCTGATCTTCCAAAGTCATAACTGGAAAGGCCTTAAAAAAAGATCAGCGTCCAGCCTTCCCATTTTACAAATGAGAAAGCTGAGGCTCTGAGAGGAGGCCGACCTGCCCAAAGCCACGCTCTGGTTGGTGGCTGAGCTGCTCTTGGCCTAGACATTTCTGGGAAGAACTAGGAAGTAAACAGAGGTTCACAAGCTGTGCCTGAGTAGCAGAGAATTTTACTCACAGTCTCTACGCCCTCACCTTGCTCAGAAAGCAAACCTTCACCTCGTATCACCCATTCACAGATCGAAACTGAACAAATAACTACAAAACAGGAACACAAAGAGAACAGGCTTGTGGTTGCCAGCAGGGGTGGGGAGGGTGCGTGAAGAGGGAAGGATGGGGAGTTTTGGATTAGCAGGTGCAAGCTCTTCTATACGGGATGGATAAACAACAAGGTCCTACTGCATAGCACAAGGAAATATATTCAATATCCTGTGATAAACCACAATGGAAAGGAACATGAAAAAGAATACACACACACACACACACACACGTATATAACTGCATCACTTTGCTGTACTGCCAAAATTAACACGACACTGTAAATCAACTATACTTCAAAAAATGTTCTTTTAAAGAAAAAACTGAGCCATTAAGCTGAGATCTTGCTGTGGGGCTCAAGTTTCTGCCTGATTCCAGGTGAGGCTTTCTCATGTTCTGAGATTAAGAGGGAATCAGAGACAGGGTTTGGGCTAAGGATGGAGCTCAGGGCTTCTGTTAATTATCCAACCCTGGAAAATTTATTTTTATGTCTTTTTAGGGCCACACCCTCAGCATATGGAGGTCCCCAGGCTAGGGGTCCAATCGGAGCTATAGCCGCCAGCCTACACCACAGCCACAGCCACACTGCATCCGAGCCGAACTGACGAACTACACCACAGCTCAAGACAACGCCAGATCCTTAACCCACTGAGTGAGGCCAGGGATCGAACCCCTGTCCTCATGGATGCTAGTAGGGTTTTTTAACCGCTGAGCCACGATGGGAACTCCAACCCTGGAAATTAATAAAAGCATCCTGGAAAAAGCTATCTGTCAACAAATCCTTTAAGGCTGTCATTCTTGCGCTTGCTACACATTGAAATCAACTGGGAATCACCTCGAAAAGGCTGGTCTCTGCAGCTCATCCCACAGTCCCCAGTTGAATTGTTCTGCGTTATGGTCTTTAAACACTCCCAGGTAACTCTAACGCAGACCTGCAGAACCTACCCCATGTCCCACCTCCTCTATGAAACATTCCCAGAGTGCATGGATATTTGCTTCTATTCCATTTGGTACCTGGGATTGACAGTATCTTTAATACATTTTGAAATACTTCAGTGCATGCACTTATTTTGCGTTTTAATTCTGGAAGTAGCCAGATAATATGCTATCAAGAATTTACAGAGTTCCCTGGTGGCTCAGCAGGTTAAGGATCCAGCATTGTCACTGCTGTGGTTTGGGTCCCTGCTGGGGTGCAGGTTCGATCCCTGACCCAGGAAATTCTGCATGCCATGTGTGCTACCAAAAAAAAAAAAAAAAAAAAAAAATTTACATTCCAGAGTGGTCAGATGGCATATCAGAAGAGGTCACATTCCATACATAGCCTACAAATCTTCCTGCTGTTCACGTCTCTATCGATAACCAAGTTTTGGCTAGTTAGCATACCAATGTCCAAATGAGTTGTTATTTTATTATTATTTTTTTAATTTTTCCATTATAGCTGGTTTACAGTTTTCTGTCAATTTTTCAACTGTACAGCATGGTGACCCGGTTACACATACGTATGTAGATTCGTCACAAGTGATTATAGACATAGTTCCTAGTGCTATACAGCAGGATCTCCTTGCTTTTCAAATGAGTTGTTATTGATGAAACTGATGACTTCTTAAATAACAAGATGGCTGTTAGAAGCAGGCTCTCTTTGGAGCTTCCCCTGTGGCTCAGCAGGTTAAGGACCCCATGTTGTCTCTGAGGAGTCTGGTTCAATATCTGGCCTCGCTCAGTGGGTCAAGGTCTGACATTGCTGCAAGCGGCAGCATAGGTCACAGATGTGGTTCGGATCCAGATCCAGTGTTGCTGTGGCTGTGGCAGCTCTGATTTGACCCTGGCCCAGAAACTTCCATGTGCCGCAGGCCATAAAAAAAAAAGAAGAAGAGGAGGAGGAGGGAGAAGAGGAAGGAGAAGTAGGCTCTCTTTGGTGAAATTAAAGATACTCAGATTTTCTGGTTGCCTGCAGGCATTTCTCAATGCCTCGTTAGGACGAGCCGGAACAAGCATCCCAAGTGTCCTGTAACCTGCACCACTAAAGAGGAAGCCTCCAAGGCTGGACCTCAGTTTGGTCCTGTGTCTAGCCAATGGTTTAAGAGAATTTCTGATTATATGATGCTGACTAGAAAACATTTCTAGAAAATGTTGCAGTGAATGAATCTTTCATACTGGTGACCCCAGAGTGACCCTGTCTTCCAGGTCAGGGTCCCTAAAAGGTCACAGCTCTGGGACTTTCTCAAGCTTACAAAACCAATTGTTTGGTCATTCTCTTATCTATTTGCCTATAAAGTCTTGTTGAATGAGTATCTGTATATGTGGCAGAATTTGGACCTGACCTGCTTTCTTTACAACCTGTAGCCACCACCTCAAGCTTCTTGGACAACTACTGTTATCTACCAAAAAAGAACCAAAGTGTGGGCTATGACCATATAGACGTGGATCATTTTCTAACTCTGAGTTTGTATATTTCTGATTCTTTAATAAAAATGAGTCTAAACATTATTTATTAAATACCCACAATGTTTTAGGAACCCTACAAGGTAAGGAGGAATTAAAAATAAATGTGTGAAAAAAAAATAAAATAAAAAATAAATGTGTGTCTGGGAGCCCAGCTGTCTACTCAGCTTTTCCACCTGTATGTCTCAGCGTACCTCCAACTTACCATGTCCCAAAGTTTTGATTTCCACCCCCACACATGTTCTTCCCCATGTCGACATGGCCCCACCTTCTATCACCAAGCCCAAAACATGTAAGGCATCCTTGAGTCCTCCTTTTCCCTCAGTCCTCAGCTCTAATCCATCAACAAAGATTAGCCCAACCCTCAAAGCATGCCCCAATCTGCCACATCTCTCCATCTCTATTGTCACCACCTTCGGCTGGGCCCCAGCCACCGTATCCTGCAAGCCACCCAGTTGACCTCACCTTTTCCTGCCCAACTCCTTTCTTACTCTGCTCTTCCTTTTTTTCTGCTCCCTAAACCTGTTGAGCCTGTTCTCATCTCAAGGTACTTGAAATTGCTGGCAAGTGAGGCATCTCCATCAGGTTCCCAGTTTTTAAATCTCAGTAATCAAGACAATATTTAAATGTCAGAGTAAAAAAAAATTAATGCACAAGTCTACGCTTTCGTATAGTTTTTATAGGTTAATTTTTTCTCAAAACACTAAAGGAGTTGAAACATTCAGTTGATGCCTTTGATTCTGAGTCTCGTGTTGTTTTCTCTGTCTGTGTCTGTCTCTTTTTATTTTGGCTGCCCCGAGGCATATGGAGTTCCCAGGCCAGAGATCAGATATGAGTTGCAATTGTAACCCAAGCTGCAGCAGTGCTGGATCCTTAACCCACGGTGTGGGGCCGGGGACCAAATCTGCGTCCCAGCTCTCCCAAGATGCCACCAACCCCATTGTGCCACAGCAGGAATTCCTGGTGCTGTTTTCAGGCTCTCCTCTGGTTGTCACCACCATTCTATCCCGGCCCTCAGTCCTCAGCCTTCTCCTTCTGGCCTCCTCCCTGACTCTGCACACTTCCTAATGCCAAAAATCTCTCCTCTGTTCCCTGGATCTGCCCTGGCGCAACCCTCTGAGGACGTCCCATCTCACTCAGCGCACCAGCCAAGGTCCCTGCAGTGGCCTTGACGCTGCTCCCTCCCTCTCTGCTCCAGCTCAGGGCCCCCGCCCTGGCCCCTTCCGGTGTCCCTGGCACACCTCAAGGCCAGTCCCTCCTGGGTGCCTTTTCTGTCTCCATGGTTTTCAGTCCCTCAAGTCCTCGGGGCTTTTCCCATGAGGTCTTCCTGTCTGCTTCATTTAAACTTGCACTTTCCCTCATCATTCTGTATCCCTGTCCCCTATTTATTTTTCACTATGCCCTTATCACAGTCCAGCATATTATGTTTTTTCTTTTTTATTTGTTCTGTTTCCCTCCCTTTGTGAGAACATTAAGCTGTTTTATTTTCTTCTTAAGGGCAGCCTCACAGAAGCCTGGTTCTTTCCAGCATGAGGAGGTAGTTCGGATGATATAATAGTTCCCTGGGGCTGTCATGACAAAGGACCACAAACTGGGGTGGCTTACAATCACAGGAATGTGCTGCCTCGCTGTTCTGGAGGGCTAGAAGCCTCCACTCAAGGCGTGGGCAGGGCCGTGCCCCCTCTGCAGTCTGGAGGGGTGGGTGAGGGGTTCCTTCCCTGCCTCTTCTACCTCCTGGTGGTTTGCTGGCAGTGCCTGGGGTTCTGGGCTTGCAGCTGCATCGCTCCAATCTCTGTCTTCATTGTCACATGGCCTTCTCCCCAGGTGTGTCTCTGTCCCTCTGTGTCCTCTCCTCTTTTTATAAGGATACAAGTCATAATGGATTAAAGGCCCACCTACTCTGATATGACCCCTCTTATCTAATTACACCTGCAATGAACCTATTTCCAAATAAAGTCACATTTTGAGGTATTGGGGATGAGATTAGGATTTCAAAAGGTCTTTTTTTGAAGGGACTACAATTCAACTGTAAAAGGTGACATCTCAGGATGTCCTTGTCCAGTGGCCATTCTGTCCCATCAAGACAAAGACATGGGCCTAGAGACAGTGTCTTCTTTCCTGTCTTCACCATTTATTCAACAAGCATTTATAGAGTGAGACATTTGCTGGCGCTGAGACAAAAAAGTGACAGTCAAGCCCCTCCCCCAGGGAGCACCCAGGCCAGCGACAGCACAGAGAGCAATGATGACACACACCACTCATGTCTGGTCCTGTGTGAGCCCAGGCATAGGAGGCAGTTCCTCCCCTCCTGGGCCATCTGTCAGCAGCCACCTGCTGGTACCTTCCCTAATATTTATATGCCCCAGCCTTGGCAGCTCTGGAGCGTGGGGAGGCATAGCATTTAGGATTTCTTTTTTATGCTCTAGCTAAGTCTCCTTTCTCCTTCAACATGTGCTACTCCATAAATTAGGCTGTAAAATTCTCACATACAAAGCTGCCTTTTGACCCAAGCGGTTTGCTATTCCTACTTAAGCTGGTCTTGAGCTTATTCCAAGTGACCAGAGAAATAACTGTCCAGGCTCCCAGCTTCTCATTCACCACAGGTACTACCTGCAGGCAAGCTCAGCCCTAGAGCTGCCACCAGTTTTAAGCCCAAAGTCAGTAAATTGTCCAACTCAGTCTTAAACGCTCATCTTCTTTTGAACTGCATCCCTGTTCCAGCAACTGGGATCCTTTACAACCAAGCCTCACCACAGTCTGGTGATAGGAGCCAAATCCTTGTCTTGTCCTAGTGCCTTCATTTTTATCCAGTTCCCTATGTCATATCCTG
Source organism: Catagonus wagneri (assembly GCA_004024745.2). Classification (NCBI taxonomy): domain Eukaryota; kingdom Metazoa; phylum Chordata; class Mammalia; order Artiodactyla; family Tayassuidae; genus Catagonus; species Catagonus wagneri. The sequence continues at coordinate 4,355,891 of PVHT020000283.1, read as the reverse complement.
GTTTTCCTGGGCAAGACTCGGCCTCACCCACCAGTCTTTCTTGCATGTGACTCCATCCTTAAGCCTCCGGACTTAGTCCCCATATTTGCAGCACTTCCCCTGGATGCCTGGCCCTGCTTACATCTTGCTTCCAGGTTCCCAATGATGTGAGTTATTAACCTGTCAGGATCCCTGTGACCCATGGCTGGGGCCTTCCCAGACTCCCTGCTCCCCACTGGGGAATCTCCTTGACACTGACAAAGTGTCAGTGGTCCTCCCCCACCCCCCTTTTGTTTTCTAATGGCCACACTCTCGGCATATGGAAGTTTCCAGTCCAGGGACTGAATCTGAGCCCCAGCTGCGGCATTACTAGATCCTTTAACCCACTGCGCCAGGCCGGGGATTGAACTCACGCCTACACAGCAACCTGGGCTGATGAAGCCAGATTCTTAACCCACTGCACCACAGTGGGAACTCTGGGTCAGTGGTTCTTGATCGGTGTCCCGTGGCACACTGAGGCAGCACTGTGAACTGTCACTACTGGGCCAACAAATTCTGATTACAGTATAAAGCTGATTTTTGGTATGACTGAAGAGACACACATTCATGACCAGTATGCCATTTGCTTTGGTTGAGAGGTAAGAAATGAGGGAACACGTCTGCTGGCACATTGCAGGCTGAGCGCATAGACAACATGCTGACAGCAAGCAATCAAGTGCCCTGTCCTGTGCAAGAGCTCATGTGCAGGGCGTGCTGGTCTGGGTGCTTTTGCAGACACCACAACACATTGTGTGGCTGCAGCGATGACCATGTTGTAACCACCAACTGGTCTAGTTCTGTGTCTTTTGATCCTTTCAGATATGTCAACAAATATTCTGGCTTTTAAGGTATGGCTTGAAGAATTCCTGTCGTGGCTCAGTGGTAATGAAACTAACTAGTATCCACAAGGATGCAGGTTCGATCCCTGGCCTTGCTCAGGGGGTTAAGGATCCTGTGTTGCCATGAGCTGTGGTGTAGGTTGCAGACGCGGCTCCGATCTGGCGTGTCTGTGAATGTGGTGTAGGCTAGCAGCTGCAGCTCTAATTCAGCCCCTAGCCTGGGAACTCCCATACGCCACAGGCATGGCCCTAAAAAGACAAATAATAAGTAAATGAATAAATAAACGAATAAAAGTATGACTTTAAACATCCACAAAAAAGTTGACAGAGTCAGGTTCATCCTCCCCTGCCATCAACCTGTCCCTCCTCTTCTGAAGTTAATCAGTAGTATGGATGGGAAAATTCCTGGTTGCTTGGTAATAATGATCAGAAATCAAAAAGCGTAGCCCTTTGACCCAGAAACTCCACTTCAGGAATTTACTTTCCTGATACGCTCATGAGTTTGTTCGTGGCAGGATGATTTGAAAATAACAGAAGACTGGAAAGCACCCGGATGTCCTCTACGGAAGTCTCCGGGTGGCACAAAGCTCTAAGATGTGTCTATGGAGAGATCGATCCAAACCAGGGTGGCAGCCATCTCAGACGTTAGTTGGCAAAACATTTTCCGGTAGAGGAGGGCTCTGCACGCATGGGTCCAAGAACATGTGAGTTCGGGGTCAGAAAAGAGAGAGAGAAGACCTGGCTGTGGGTGACGGGAGGGTGGGTAGTTACGTGTCCTTGCGGAAGAAAAAGTCATGAGAGATGTGTCCAGGGTGTGGAGAACAGGGAGTAGGGACCTGCCCACTAGGTGCTGGGCTGGGAGGAGAAACAGTGCCATTGAGGGAGACGGTCTGAAAGCAGACACAGGGATTGCCAGAGAGAAAACATTTTTTTTTTTTTTTTTTTTTTGGTTCTTGTAACCTGAGTGGCTTGGGTGAGATCTCTTACAAGAAATACAATTTCTCTGCCAAGAAATGGAAGAACAGGTTAAGAACCCAACTAGTATCCATGAGGATTTGGGTTCAGTCCCTGGCCTTGTTCAGTGGGTTAAAGGATCCTTCATTGCCTCGAGCTGGGCACAGGTCAAAGACATGGCTCAGATCCAGTGTTGCTGTGGCTGTGGCACAGGCTGGCACCTGCAGCTCTGATTTGATCCCTAGCCGCAGGTGGGATCCACCCCAAAAAAAGAAGAAAGGGAACTCTCCCATCTTGCTGACAGTGCAGATGCCTGTATTAACACCCACTTTGGAGTAAGCACATTCAACCTGAGTGATTTCCTCCCTTGCCCTTTTGCTGCACAGAAATTTCTCTGGTTCTTGGCCCCTGCCTTGGGATTTGACTTGCAGCATTTACAAAGAAATGATTTGATTTGTGGTTTTGTGTAATTGCTCTAAGTCCTTATCTGCCTCTATTTTCCCCATCCCACTTTCCCACAGATCACTCTGAGCTGTGTCCAGCTTCTCTCTCCCAGTCAGGTGCCAGACTTTGGCTGCTTCCCTGGGCTGGAGCTTTTAGTCCTTTGAAAAAAAGAGCTGCAGTGGCCATGGTAGGTTCCTGGGAGAGAGGTCCCTGTAGGGACAAAGCAATGGGCCTGGGTTTGTAATACAGGGAGAGGCATGCACCCACGTGCACAGCAGGGCTTCGGAATTTCACCACGATTAGCAGCAGGCTAAATTCACACACACTCACGCATGCACACAGGCATGCACACATGTACACACGCACAAGCGCCTGGCCAGCCAACCTCCCTCAGAGCACAAGGTGGTACTTCTCCCCTTGGCTCACTCAGACTCTGCTATAAACCGGAGAGCTGAAGGACTGAATCCATCATTCAGGACCTCTGTGTGAATCAGGACCACTGAGCACTTATCCAAAGCCTACTGTGGCATGCTCTCACTCTGAGTACATGCCTACATTTTCACATGAGGATTCCCAATGAAATAGGTTTTTATTGTTTGCTTTTTTTTTTCTTATTGAACTCCTTAGTTCAGTGGATTTGAACTAAGTCAAGCAGTTCAAAATTCTGCAAACTAAAAAGTTCCAGAAAATACTACTCCAAAGTGACACATTAAAAAGTCCCCTGGTTTTGGAGTCAGACAACTCCAGTTCTAATCCCGAACTTCCTGGCTGCCTGACTTGAGGGTTCAAGGGACTAAGTCACTGGCCCTGAATTTCTTCCTTTCTAAACATTGTTTAATAATCCCTGCCCGCAAGAGGATGGATAAATGAACTGTGGTCCATTCATACAAAGAAACTGTGTCCAGCAAGAACAAAGAATGAACTACGAGTACGTGTGCAGAACACAGAGGAGTCTCATCATGAGCGGAAGAAAGTAGGAGACTACGTGCTGCATGATTCCGTTTATATGAGGTGCAAGAGCAGGCAAAACTAATGGATGGTGGTGGAAGTCGGTTATTTCTGAGGCGGCATTGACTGGGAAGGGGACTGAGAACCGTCAAGATTCTGGAAACATTCCATATCTGATCTGCTGGAGAGACAGGAGAAAATGTGTCAACATTCCCCACACCACGCACTTCATGTATTTTACCATATGAATGTTATACCTCGATGCCAAAAAGAAACAAAAACCCCTGTCAAGTGCACCTGGCTATGGTGAGAACAAGTCAAACTGGACATGCTTATAAAACAGCCAACACATATGAATGGTTATTGTTAAGTAATAATAATGTGTTAGAAAGATGCTAGGTTCTGGAGAAAGGTAGGCTGTTCTTCCAGATCAGAACTGCCTTGACTAGGAATAGAAATGGGGCATCTCTGAAAAGCCACACCACGTTACTAGAAGGATAGGACACAGGCTGGGTCTGTTGTATTTCTGATGTTGAGTTACAGCCCTGGGCATTTGTTGAGCACTGACCCTTTCCTGTATCATCTTGTTTAATTCTCTAACTGTCGAGGCGAAGCTGTCCCTGCTGCCCTCAGCTCTGACTTCTCAGCTGACCTTGGAAGTCAGTCGAGCCCGCCAGGCCCCAGCCGTCCAAGCTACTAAGGCTCAGCGAGCACCCCACTACCCATCACAAAATGGCACACCTCCTTCGCACAGTTAACAGCCCAGATGATTCTGCCTCGCAGTGTTTACTGTACCGTCAAGAGTGTGCCCTGAATGAGAAGGAGGTGAGATGTGTAGTCATGAAGCGTGCCTGAGACGGGTATGCGTTACTAAAATTCTACAGGCAATTGAGTTCTGTTGAAGTCTGCTGGAGGGTAGCAGATTTTCCTTTTCCTCATTTGGAAAAATGGGACTTTTGGTCTGTCTCAGAATGCTCTGAACTCCTGCCCCCAAGATAGACTCTCTAACTGAGTCGGTTCCACTTCTATGTCCTGCACCCAACAGACTCCCCTCCAAAGATCCTCTTTCTTCTCCAGATCATCTATAGTCCACCTGACCTATAAGTCCGGCAAAAGTGCCACCTTTTCCCAGAAGCCTTCTTGACCACCCCAGCCACAGTTTACCTTTCGCTTTGTCAAAACCCCAGAGGAGCAGTGGTGGGGCTCTGAAGTATGACTTGGCTAGTACCACCCTCCTCCAACTCACTGAAAACTCCTCCAATTAAACATAAAATCTAGGCATTCCCTTTGTGACTCAGAGGTTAACAAACCTGACTAGGATCCATGAGGATGCAGTTTCAATCCCTGGCCTCGCTCAGTGGGTTAAGGATCCAGTGTTTCCGTGAGCTGTGGTGTAGGTCACAGAGGCAGCTCGGATTCTGCGTTGCTGTGGCTGTGGTGTAGGCCGGGTGTGGAGTTGACCCCTAGCCTGGGAACTTCCATTTGCCGCAGGTGCAGCCCTAAAAAGCAAACAAAGCAAAAACAAAAAGAAAAAAATCAAAACCGTAAAATCTAAGCACAGAGTACTTCCATGACATTCAAACACAGCTTCAAGACATGCTCTCTAAGCCTGCCTTTCAGCCAGGGGCCTCCCTTCAGCCCAAGCTGCACAGGAATTCTGGAGCCTTTAAGAAGGCTTAGCAGTAAATCTGTTCCACATACCTGATTATATTTAATGCAGGACTGGATTATATGTTGCCTTGGAACGTTCACAGTTATTTCTTGTCTCCAGGTCATGATCTTCAAAAAGACTAAATTCCTCAAGGGAAGAAACTACCGCCAGTCTTATTTTCTAGGCTCTGTAGGGCTAGATATTAAAGACTTTGAGATGCTCTTCTAAAAACATGCTTTACTGTTTTTAGAATTTTCTTCCTATTATTGATAGTAGCAACGCTGATAGTCATAATGAATAACTGTGTGTTCTTAGAATTGCATTTTTAATTGATTTCTTCAGTTGTTAAACACAGTTTATAAAAATTCAATTGGAATTTAAACTGCACAGTTGCTATTTCTCTAGGTAACATTGTGCTTTTCCATTACATTTTTAAAAACTGTACTCAGCACATTTTTTAGGCTGATTGAATAAACTGCTCAGAGATAACTGGACACCTGTACCTTGTGTTGCAACCAACATTTTAATTCCAATCATGCATTCCCCCAGTTCAAGCTTAATTTATTTCTCATTCTATTCAAATAGCCATTGCAGTTTACTTACATACCAGGTAAGTTCTGCTTCCTCAGGCTGACAGCTATGGAGTTGGTATTAAGCCCCTCATGCAGCACAGGTCCACAATCCTTTATTCCAAACTCTTAAGGCCAGATACGTTTTGGGAATCTAAAGTTTTTGGATTTTGGAAATGTAGTAGATGCATAAGCCATAGATTTTCTAATACATTAAGCCAGAGCTGGGGCAGTGCCCAGTAATCGAAATCATTTCTAGTTCAGGAGTAAAACCTAGTGAGATAATCTTAAGTAGTTTCACACTTGCTCTGCTCAGATTTTGCTGCTAAATGAGGCTTAGTATCAGACTTTCTGGTTTCAGAGCTTTGGGGATTTTTAAGTTGTAGAGGAGGGCTGGCAGGCCGGTCTGTCTCCTGCAGTGTGCACGGCCTAGGGTTGGCTGCTGGGTTTGTCAGAGATTCCAGACCCAGGGCGCCACCAGCACTATGCATGTCTCATTCATTTGAGGATTACAATTCAATTCACCAAACGTCCATTAAGGAGTTTCTATAGGCCAGACACTGTTCTAAATGCTGTGAGAGACTTTCAGAGGAGTAAGATAGGGCTCTGTATTGGTCTGCTCAGGCTGCCGAGACAAAATGCCACAGGCTGGGTGGCTTAAACAACACATACTTATTTCCTCACAGTTCTGGAGGCTGGGATCAAGGTGCTGACAAGTTGGTTTCCGATGAGGACTCCCTTCCTGGCTTGAACATGGTCACATTCTCACTGCATCCTCCCATGGCTTCCTCTCTGTGCACAGAGCGAGGGCAACCCCTGGTGTCTATTCCTCTTCTTCTAAGGGCACCAGCCCTACTCGATTAGGGACCCATCCTTATGACCTCATTAAACTTAAAGGCCCTGCCTCCAAATACAGTTGCATGGGGGACTAAGGCTTCAACACGTGAATTCGGGGAAGACGCAACTTCGTTCACGCTCTTTCCCTCAAATAGCTCACAGTCTACAGCGGACACAGGCCTATCACAGCTAAGCTGTGCTCTGTGATAGAAAAGAGAGATAGCTGAGAGTGAGCAAGGAGACAGGGCACTGCCAGGGAGTCTGGGGGGACTACATATAGATGCCATTTGAGCTGAGCTCTTGGTGAAGCAAAGGCTGGAATTCCACAGGGATGTGCAAGGGAGGCCATGACATCCTGAAGAACGTCTCTCCGTAGCAGCGGGGAAAGTGCCTGTGTGTGGAGGCGGAAGGGTGTCTGTCCGGGGGAACAGTAACTCTCAGGTCTGCATAGCTGGACTCTTGGTGCACAGAGAACATCATATAAAAAAGCCAACGATAGCCTCTGTGTATTGGCCCTTAGGCTGTTCACTTCTTCACTGCAGGCCGAGACCTGTTAGTTCAAAAGCATGCCAGTGCCAAACTCAAATTTCCACAATCCGGTTATTTTAAAAAGGGCCCAGACACTCAACTGTTTAGCCACTTAGAGACTGCTGGCTTTGAAAACCCCATGAAGCCTCACCCAACAGTTACTACCTGCCGATAAGCTAGGGCCGTGTGATGACAAGGCCCCGCCTGCTGGGGAGTACCCAGACCCGGAGGCCCCCCACTGCGCTGTCGGACAGCAACACCCGGACCACGTGAGCCCCCTTCTCGGTCCTTCCCCTTCTGGGCTGTGGCCCTTTGTCACTGCAAGCCTCTGGATGGCCTCACGCGGTGAGAGTGACCTCTGTGGCACCCCTGTCCCAGCGCCGCCCAAATGAAGCTGTGTGCTACCACAACTGCTTCCACGTGGTTCTTGATCAGCCCAAACCCACTGAAGCCCGATACTCAAAGTCCAGTAAGCGTAAAGGAGGCAAAATGCCTTTCCCTCAACCCCACACTCTCCACATGACCCTGGCTAATCTGCTCCAGCCTCTGGGGAGTCACTCCCCGAAAGTGGCTAGTGGCACAGCAAAAGCAGACAGGAGCCATAAGCCATGGTCACCAGCCTTGGGTGTATGTATAGACTATATCTAATTACATGTGACAAATCCATATATGTACATGTAATCGGGTCACCACATGGTGCAGTGGGAAAACCTGACAGAAATCTGTAAACCAGCTATAATGCAAAAATATAAAAAAAAAAAAAAAAAAAAAAAAGAAGGGACTCTTTGAGAACCCTAGCTCCCCCTAGGGGGGAGAAAGTGAGAAAACACTACACGTCTGCCTGTAGGAAGCCAAAGTCTGGGCTTCCAGAAGCTAAAGACATTTCCTGTCCCAGCTGGGAGCTTTAGAAATGTCGGAGTCTTGCTATTTCCGATGGCCATTTTCTGGCCCAGTGCCCATCTGCTTCAGGTCTGGCCTGGCCCTTTCATGGTCACGGTTCTCTGCCTCCTGCCTGTCTGCCCCACCAGCTGCTGTCCGTTTCAGGTGTTCTGTCCCTCGGGACTTTTCCCCTTTTAGCCTTGACTGGCTCTCTTAGGTCTGGGTGCTAAAGAATCAGAAAGAAGGCTCTACAGTCACCCATTTACTCTGGCCACTTAAGTCTTCCTCCCCCAGCCCCCAGGAAGAAATGAGGAAATATTTTCTGAGGACTTGCAAGGACTTGTTCTGGGCAAAATTTGTGCTGAGAGTCAGGGACCAACAGAGTTGTCTAACACTCAGTACCTGCTTTAGGCAACTCACTGTCTAACTGGGGAGAGAACACACACACCTGGAAAATACACCAAAAAAAAAAAAAAATAGCATAGTTTTAGCCACGTACTGCACAACATCTCTGGCCTTGCTTACCTCTGCCCCCAGATTCCAGTGACAGTTCTCTGCAGGGCCCGGGGTCTGCCTCAGGCGCAGGCCCTGCATCACTCTGCTCTATTGTCCCAGGCCCCTTCAGCCTCCTATCTACGGTGGGGGAGTCAGCACCCCAGGGCCATCCCTCAACCAGATGGGGAGGGAGTGATAAATGCCCAGCCTCCCCTTTGAGCAGCACACACCTGCGAAGCCTACACGTTTCCTCAGAAGACCCCCAAGTGGATTAAGACCCAGTTGCTTGCAGTGGTAACCACCCTGTGACACATTCTTCTACTGGCTCCCCACCTGCTACACCGTCCACCTCACACTTCTGCTTCCTGGGTCACTTGCCAAAGAACCTAACGGCAGCCAACTCCTCCTAATGCGCTCTGCTTGCAGGGCAACCAAACCCAAGACACTCTCTCATCTACAAAGTGAAGGATTTATACCTTTCACCAAGGGCTAGATACCCTCTCAGGTCCCTTCTAGCTCTAGAAGTATAAGAACTCTGCAGGAAGCTTTCTGCAGAAGGCTTTTTTGTCTTATCACTTTAGCATTGCTATACTGTAACTAATCTTTATACTAGGCTTAACTAACCTCCCATCCAAGCACAATCTTTAAATTTTTTGATCAAAAAATGCCTCGCCTAACCCACTGATTCTTTTCGTATATTTAAGAGGTGAAAATGGGCAATTCCCATTGTGGCTCAGCTGGTTAAGAACCCAACACAGTGTCTATGAGGATGGGGGTTAGAATCGTGGCCTCACTCAGTGGGTTAAGGATCTGGCGTTGCCACAAGCTGTGGCATAGGTCACAGATGTGGCTCAGATTCAGCATTGCTGTGGCTGTGGTACAGGGTGACAGCTGCAGCTGATTCAACTCCTAGCCTGGGAACTTCCATATGCCTCAAGTGAGGCCCTAAACAAACAAAAAAAAAGGGGGGGGGGATGAAGAATAAGTAATTAATGGGTGACTAGGTCTTTTCATCAGCTTCCCCTTCAGTAATCTCGTGAGCAGGTGGTATAAACAAGATAGCATCTACAGAAAGATTACAAGGAATTGACAAACCTGCATGCAATGGGAGATGGCAAAGAATCTGACCTCCCACCTCAATGATTAACTGAGATTACTTCACCTTTTTGCCTTTAAAAAGTTTCATGGTTGAGAAAAATCCTCAGAGTTGGTCTGGGGCCATGAGTCTGCCTTCTCCAGGATGCCAGCTCCCTAAATAAAGCGACCTTTCCTTTTCCAACCAACACTTGTTCCTCAAGTATTGGCTTTCCAGCAGTGAGCAGCCCAAGCTGAGTTCAGTAACAGAAGCACTTCAGTTTGTAGACCAGAAAAGTGTATCCTGGAAAGTCCTGCCATGGTCACACAGCTGAGTAATGGCACATGGGGCAAAGACCTAGCACAAATCTGTCTTGTTAGGTCAGTTTTCCCAGAACCATATATGCAAACTCATTTCAAACAAAAGTCCCACATCACAGTGCTCGGAAGCACTAAGCTAATAACCTTCAGCTTCTATCCAAAACACACGTCTTAGAACTTCATAGAAAAGAACTGACATCTGGAGGAAACTTTGGCTCTCAGAGCCCTTGTTCAGTCAACAGCTTCATGAGTGACATAAACAGAATCACATCTTTTTATTGTGACCTTTTCTAGATGAAATAAAATACACTTTCCAGTCACCTCGGGGGCTTCTATATATAGGAAACTCTTTTTTATTAGATGCAGCTCTCATCTATATTCTGAGAGGCTGTCTGCCCAGTTTAAATAAAGTAATCAAAATGTCAGAAGGATGGTTTATAGAATGAAAAAATACTCATGCTCCCATGTAATTTATGGAATATATAAGCATAAGTGCATTTGACAGATTTGCACCAAAATGCTACATTAACAAACATAAAAATTTGGATAGAGACCATGCAGTGATGGAAAGGGAGCGAAAACAGCCTCATGCCATATATTGCCTAAACAGCAAGTCTTAAAGGGTATACTGGTGATTACTAGCGCTTTGATAACAAACTGGATTTGGGCAAAAAAATCATGATGTTAAAAGTGCTAAACCAAGAGACAGGAGACTCCTTTGGGCTTCTGATTCCTCATTTGTAAATTAAAGAGAACTAACTAAAATATTTGTGGGATATTAAGCTCTAAAAGTCTATAATTCATTGATTTTTGCTTGTACTGCACGTTGTGGGGAGGCAGTGAAGCTGAGAGACTAAAGGTGTGGGCTCTATAATCAGACTGGGTTCAAATGCCAGCACCATCACGGACTAAGTGGGGTGTTTTCCAATACCAACAACCAATTCTGTGATTCTCCAGATACCAACGTTCACCCATCCAACTCAGTCCTGACACTCACTATCTGGAGTTAGCACAGACCCCACAGATTAAAGTCTCAGCCCCTCAAGACTGCTCCCTACTTCAGAGGCAAGTCTTGGGCCACCTGTACTTCTGACCAACCGGCTATAAATCAGTAGTTCCTATGACCCCATCCTCAGATTCAATAACTTGCTAGAACTTCTCATAGAACTCAGGAACACTCTTCACTTCCATTTACTGATTTATTATAAAGGATATAACTCAGGAATAGCCAGGTAGAAGAGATACATAGGGCAAGACATACATAGGGCTGAAATTCATTTCCTCTTTGGGTGTGCCCCCCTCCCAGCTTCTCCACATTTACCAGCTGGAGCTCTCTAGACATCTAACATCTGTTATTCAGCTTAATCTCTGTCCCCTTCTTTTTTTCTGGAGACCTCATTCCTTTTGGGTAGGGCTAAAAGTTCCAGTCCTCTAATCACTTGGTCTTTGAGTTGACCAGCCCCATCCTGAGTCACTTCAGTAGCATAAACTCAGGTGTGATCAAAAGGGACTCCTTTTGGCACAGCGGGTTTGAAGATCCAGCATTGTCACTACAGCAGGTACAGCCAGAAAAAAAGGGGGGAGGGAAGTTCCTTGTGAAGAACAAAAGGCATTCCCATCACTCAGGAAATTCCAAGGATTTGAAGGCTCTGTGCCAGGAACTGGGAACAAATACCAAGTATTTATTACAACCATACTAACCATGTGGTTTTGGCAAGTTTCCTAACCCGCCATATCCCAGTTTCCTCAGTTGCAAAATGGGCATGTTAATAATAGTACTCCCTTCAAAGAGACGTGATAAGGATTAAAAGAGTAAACACATATAAAAAGCATCAGAGTAGATAGCTAGTACTTGATAAGACCTATACAAAGTTTCGCTGTCATTATTTAATCTTTAAAATTTAGAACGGAAAGATAGAGGGGAAGGTCAACTTGAAAGACGGAAAAGTCAGAATGACTCAGGAAATGAAGTGCTGTTTATAAAAATGCATAAAGTAATTCGAATTAAACGTTAACAAAGTATTACCAGATAGTGGCTTTGACAGGTTTTCATTGATAACTAAGTAGACTCACAGTAGTTAGCACACTGGTAACTTATATGCAAATATAAGGCAATAAAGTTAGTGAAAATACTTTGTCCTCTTAAGTAAGTATTGACACTATCACTGTCCTGTTTATAACAGGCAGGTGGGGCCTGCCAAGGACAAGACAATTGTGTCTACATTTTTTTCATTTGCGACTAGAGGGGGCATTGAATTGTGGGCTGCATTAAATGCATTATAATGCATGGATTAAAGATGTGATGGTCCCACTGTATTCTGCTTTGCAGACCTCCTCTGGACAGCTTTTATCTAATTCTGAGCATCCTGTTTCAATACAAACCTAGAAAAATGAGGTATGAACACTAGAGGGCAAGCTGGGGATGAGGAGTGGGGAGTAGACGGACAGTAAAAGATGCAAACCTGGACAAAATGGCAGTAGCCTCCAAATATTAGACTTGGTCTGTAAAGCTCCAGAAACCAGCACAATGAATAATGGGAATTATTTTGTGAAGGTTAAAAAAAAAAAACTCCTAATGGAAGTACAATATATGTACAAAAAAGTGCATGAATCTTAAACGTACAACTTGAGCAATGTTATCAAGATGAATACACTGCATAACCACCACCCAAATCAAGAAACAGAACATTAATACCTGAAGTGCCACTTCCATTCTCCCAAAAGAGTAATTACCTAATTTCTACACCAAAATTTAGTTTGCCTGCTTTTGAGCTTTTCATAAGTAGAACCACATAGCATGTGTTGTTCTTTGTCTGACTTATTTTGTTCATCATTATATCTCTGAGGCTCATCCACACTGTTGCATGCAGCAAAGTTCATTTATACACATTGTGTATAGTATTTTCCATTCTACTCTCGATAAGCATTTGGAATATTTCTAATTTAGGCCTATTAAGAATAATGCCTCTATGAACAATCTTATACATATCATTTATTGCATGTATGTATGCATTTCTATTGGGTAAATACCCGGGAGTAGAATTTCTGGATCACAGTGTACATATATTTTCAGGTTTAGCACCTCAAAGTGATCGTTTAAATGTACATTCTTACCATCAGTGTATGAGAGTTCCGGTTGCTCCACATTCTCAATGACATTTATTTGCCAGTCATTTTACTCATTTTAGTGAATGCAGAGTTATTGCCTGTGCTGCGGTCCAAGGCAGGCCACCCCAAAATATGCCATAATGGTATACTGATTATTTCGAAGCCTACTTTAGTTTACTTAAGAAGTGACTGATGCAAGAGGGACATTTTGACCCATCTCTCTGTCCCTTTGAAAGCCGAAAATAAATCCCTCATGTGAAAGGTAGTGTAAACACGCAGGACCCTATGAGGACTTCCCATGACAGAACTTCCCCCATGTCCTCTGCCTGACTCTTCTTTGTAGAAAAGTAGTTTCCTAGGCTTCCTCTGAGTCACAAAAGCCTGGCTTAAGAATTAATGATTGAAAGAATGTGAACATATAGTGACAAAAATATCAGTTGGGTTAGAAAAACTGTTGTTTTATAGATGCTACAACCCTCACCAAATGGAAGAAGTTAACTACTTGATGACCATGGACACGTAGTCTCTAGGCCTGCTGGAGTCTGAGGATTGATCCTGTTAACCTCCTGTGACCTCACCATCAACCAATCAGAGACCTGTGCATAAGCTAATCAAACACCCTGCAACTCGCCTTGCCTTTAAAAATGCTTCCCTGAAACTCATGGAGAGTTTAGGTCTTTTAAGTATGAGCCATCTCATTTTCTCCTTGCATGACACTAAAATAAACGTTTCTCTGCTCCAGACTCCAACATTTCAGTTTGTTTGGCCTCACTGTTCATTGGGCACACAAACTTGCGTTCAACAACAGGTGTACTCCCTACATCTACAGGTAAAAGGACACCTGTATCACCAGAGATAGAGCAATTAGGCCAAGTAGCCTGTGCAAACAAACCTTGTTACTTCTAGAATTTACTACCCCAAGCCCAAACTCTCTTTAGATTCTCCACAAATTAAGCTCCCAAAGCCTAAGTTTCTTTGTCTTGTCCATTTTTCACAAATTTGTTGTTTCTTGATCTAAAATATATAAAAGCTGCCTGCTTTGGCCATTTTTTTAGTTCCATTTCTATGAAACTTTGGTGTGCACAAATTGAAATTTCTTTCTTTTTCTTCTGTTAATGTCTTCTGTCAATTTTATTATTAATCCGGCCACAAGAACTCAAGAGGAGTAGAGGGAGAAATTTCCTCATTCCCAATGGCTGGCAAGCCAGCCAGGAAGCTGTCTGGACCCCTACTGCCTTCCCTGAGGCAACTGCAGTTGAGAGATTCTGGGACATCTGACAAAGGCTAGTAGAAAGTAAAATTTCTTACTTGAGACTCCCAGATCTCTGCCTGCAAGGTCTGGTAGAAGAGAAGGTGGCAAGAATCCCTTTTTTCTCTCTCTTAATTCATATTAGCAGGAAGAAATATTTGGGAGTGAGCTCTTTGGACTTAGAGACTCCTGGGGATTCTTTTCCTCTCAGAGATAGTCACTGCTTTCCTTTGTTTCTGCCTATTGCATCATTTGTCATAAGGAGGAAAACCATTGGTTTGATTAGTTTTTCCTTTTGTCTAAATAGTAATTACTCTAAGATTTATGATAATAGACAAATATACTGCAAAACCCCAGGAGAAAACTTCTATTTTCTTTCTCTGTTCCTTGAAGTTATAAATCTTATCATGTCTTTAAAATGTAACTATGGTCCACATAGTATGACACTGAGCCTAGATTAGCTAAATTGGTAGAATCTGAAACTAAAAATAAGGGGGGGAGGAAGAGGGATTTTTAAAAGTAAACTGCTAAAAGGACTCTTCTGCCCAGCCTTTTAAAAATTGCTTGCCAAGGGTAAATACAGATCTTAAAAGTCTTCTCCACAAGTAATAAGACTTTACCATGTGAACAGCTTAATTTATTCCAGTTGATATTTATAAACTAGTGAGTTTTGCATTGTACCTGATTCATGACTAGTTTCAGAATGAAAATTATGAGATCTCTGTATCTATCTGTATGTATGTATATCTATGTACATATGTTATTTAATATGGTATTTTTCTACCCTTGGATGATAACGCCAAAATTAATTTGTAAAAAAGCTCTATTTAATGGCTTAAACAAAAAAGCATTTACATAAAAATTCACAAAAATAAAAACTAACCCCAAAGTCTTTCAGGTTCACATGATCTAAGATAATCTGTGTTAAATAAAAGCTAATTTTAAGCTCATAGGTTTGATGAATACAGGTATATCTTCAGAGTTATTGGCATTAAATATAATGCAGATAAACAACTTTTGCTCTACCTGGGTTTACTAGTCAAATAGGTTCCTGTCTCTGCTGCAAAGTTTATTAGAAAACAAAGCAAAACAAAACAAATAAACAAAACACTTAAGATAATGACTGTCTCATGAACCTTTCTTTTTTATTTTCTTTTTTGGCCACCCCACAGCATACAGAGTTCCTGGGCCAGGGATCAGTACTGAGCCACAGTTGTGACCTATGCCACAGCTGTGATTAACACCTGAACCTTAACCCACTGTACTGGGCTGGGGATTGAACCTGCAACCTAGGGATGCAGAGACACTGCTGATCCCATTGAACCACAGTAGGAACTCCTCATGAAATTTTTATTTTTTTTTTCCCAAGGACAGATAAGTAATTTTATTTTATTTTTTTTATTTTTTTATTTTTGCATTATAGCTGGTTTACAGATTTCTGTCAGATTTTCCAACTGCACCGCGTGGTGACCCGATTACATGTACATATATGGATTTGTCACATGTAATTAGATATAGTTCCCCGTGAATTACAGTTGGAGCTCCTTGCTATTCCATCATTAAAGCACTAGTTATCCCCATTCCCTCCCACCCATCCCCCGCCACATTGGCAACCACAAGTCTGTTCCCCAAGTTCGTGATTTTCTTTTCTGTTGAGACTTTCATTTGTGCAGTGTTTTAGACTCCAGTTATAAGAGATTTCATATGACATCTGTCTTTCTCCTTCTGACTTGCTTCACTCAGTATGAGGGTTTCTAATTCCATCCATGTTGCTGCAAAGGACATTATTTTATCCTTTTTTATGGCTGAATAGTATTCCATCGTGTATATATACCACATCTTCCTAATCCAGTCATCTGTCGATGGACATTTGGGTT
>PVHT020000283.1:4306454-4336362 GCA_004024745.2 Catagonus wagneri | reverse complement strand
GATGATGATTTGTCCAACTTGTTTTATATTTAGATGCGTTTTTTGATGTATTTGTGGGAGAGGGTGAGCGCGACCTCTTACTCCTCCGCCATCTTGCCGCAGTCTCCTCATGAAATTTTTACAAGTAATCTAGGAATGAGTGTTAAGAACAAATGAACTAGGAGTTTCCTTCGTGGCTTAGCAAAAACAAATCTGACTAGCATCCATGAGGACACAGATTCAATCCCTGGCCTTGCTTGGTGGGTTAAGGATCCAGTGTTGCTGTGAGCTGTGGTATAGGTCACAGATGTGGCTTGGATCTGGCATTGCTGTGGCTGTGGTATAGAACAGCAGCTATAGCTCCAATTGAACCCCTAGCCTGGGACTCTCCATATGCTGCAGGTGTGGCCCTAAAAAAGACAAAAAAAAAAAAATGAACTAAATAAATGTATATGAGGTAAGAATTTTTAGATGAATTTTTTTAACAATAATTGTTTTATGACATTTTACTAAAATGGTTTCCTAAGTCTCTGGTAATTTACATTCTTAGACGTTTCGCTAAGTTATATGATGCAAATTCACTGAATTCTAGATCATTTTGAAACAAGATAAAATATTGAAGCATTAATTGCTAAACAAGTCTAAGTTTACCTACTTTTGACCTCTTATTACAGAGACTAAATACATTTGGGTCTATTAGTAAATGTATCTGCTTTATCAAAAGATTGTACTATAAAAGAATATGGTTCTAAAAATTATAAAATGTATAGGCTCACAAGCCACAAAATATTAATACAGTTCACAATAGTTTACCCCTTTGTTTTCACTAAAAAACTAAGATTTCAAAGGATTAAGAATTCTAGTTAATATATGTACTCAAATTTACCAAAAATAATAAGGAAAATAGGATGTGCTCTGGGGTAATAAAAGGTACAAAATATGATGTTTTTGTTGAGGAAAAGAAAGAGATTTTTGTCCTAAAGCTGGTTATTTCTAAATGGGAAGGAAAATAAGGAACAAACAAAAATGGACACAGAAAGTTGTAAAAAATTAATGAAAGAAGGAATCTTTAGAAATTGTTTATGGTCAGGACTTGCTAAGATTGCAATGGATTTAATTGACTAAAGGAATTTTAATATCAAAAGCAAACTGGTACACCAGCTTCTCCCAGCACCAAGTTCTCTGATCACTCACCTTCCTGCCCTCCGCCTACAGGTTCACCACCCTCTGGCCCCAGCACTTCAGTATATGCACAGCCCTCTGCTGTCTCCCGGCCCAGTCAGCTCAGAGCTCACTTGTCAACTCCTCCTGAAACCAGTTTACCCAGATTCAATGAGGGGTCACCTCCAACAAAGTGAGACCAAAACCCATAATGGCTGTCATGTTCCCCAAATCTTCCTGTGAAATTTCTGGCTAGTCTGTCTCTTGCTTGCCCCAACAAGTATCACAACCTCAGGATTGCCCTGATGTCAACCTTGCCTGATTAGTTGCCACCAAGACTGCAATGTCTCACACAAGGATTTTTCCAAATTTTGTTTCCAATCAAGTCAGCCCCCCTCTGGCAGCGAGGCTGCAGGTCCTCACAACTTGCCCTGTCCCAGGAGAACTGTTGCTCCATGCAGTTGAGGGGGATCTGGAAGCAGATCCTGGCCAAAATGCCACTGACTTGCCCTATTCTTACCAAGGTTTAGTAGATTTTTTTGAATAAATGTTTCTCAATTTATTGCATGCCTTTGGTCAATTTTCAGTATCCTGAAATTGTAGTCTTTGACAAAGTTTCCCATTTTATCACTGCCTCGTGGTGAGAGAATTTGCAGAGCTCCTTATTTAGCCATTTCAAAATTTCCTTCTCCTCCCTTCCTCCTGGAAGACTCATTTAACACTTTCACTTACATCTCTTTGGCCCGAATTTAGGCACCTGGACAAACGCTATCTGCAGAATGTAAGAAATGTAATTTTTATTTGAACAGCAGAATGCCTAGCCAAACACACACATTCACAAAAACTGAGGTCCTGTCAGTTTGAGACAGAAGAAGAAATGGAAACTTGGTGGGCAATGAACAGTCTAAATAGTGCCACATTGTAATTTATGGATAGGAAAAATAAATATTATAAAGTTGACAGCATCCCTGAACTAATCTACAAACCCAATACAATCTGAATGAAAATATGACTGAGATAACCACATGAAAATAGTACTGATCTGGGGAAAAAAACCGTATGATAGCTCTGAAAAAAATTTTCAAGGAGGCCAAAGAGGTGAAATCAGCCCTACGAGATAATAAAATATCAGGCATTCAGGCCCTTTATAGATTTCTGCTCTGCCATCAATAAAGAAGAAAAACTAGGGAAAAAAAAGTTTGCATTCATATAATGAAAGGTTATTTACCTTTACATAAGAATAAGAAAAAGACAAGCAGCATAATTTAACAATAAATGGTTTTTACTTTTTGTTTTTAAAAATTGCTTTAATTATCCAAATACCATGCTCTTTGATAAGAGCTATTCTGGGTTGGGGTCAGGGAAGGATACTGGAGAGTATTCTTCAGTAAAAAGGATAGAGAGAGGCCATACTTTCCAGCTATTTTCTGGTCAGAGTACCAAAATGCCCCCAAATTCCAAGAAGAATGAAAATTGGTACATTACTATGGACCCTTTAAAAGTTAAAATAATCATAAGAAAACTTTATGAACTACTTTCTGTGTTTAAAATTAGACAACCTAGATGAAGTAGACAAATTCATTAAAAAATCACAAATTAGCAAAACTGACTCAGGAAGAAATAGAACGTATGATTAGAGCTAACTCAGTAAAAATACTAAATTAGCAATAAAAAATAATCTTCTCACAAAGAAAGTCCAGGTAGCATCCTGGTGAATTCTATCAAACATTTAAGGAAGAAATAATAACAAGTGTTCACAAACTCTTTCAGAAAATAAAGGAAAAATAGTACCTTCCAACTCAATTCATATGGCCAATGATATCTTGATACCAGACCTAGAGACGGCATCACAACAGACCTAGATCTAAGATACACAACAGACCAAGATCAATATAGTAAAAAAAAAAGTTAGCACATGAAATACAGCAACTTATAAAAAAATTAAATCATGACCAGTTGGCATTTATCCCAGATACACAAGGTTAGTTTAGTATCTGAAAACAAATTAATATATCATAGTAACAGAACAAAGAACAAAAATTACATGTTCAAGTCAATAAGCACAGAAGAAGCATTTGATAAAATCCAACACCTCTTTATATACAAACTCTCAATAATGCGAAGAGAAAAGAACATTCTCACCCTACTAAAGGGCATCTATGAAAAACCTACAGATAACACCATACATAATGGCCAAAAATCAATGTTTTCCCTTAAAACTGGGAACAAGTTAAGAATGTCTATTCTTTTCATCTCTAGTCAACTGATATTGCAGCAAGGCAAGAAAAAGAAAAAACAGGTATCCAGATTGGAAATAAATAAATAAAACTGTCTTTATTTGCAAGTGACATGATCCTGAAAGTAGAAAATTCTAAAGAATCTAAAAAACAACAGCAAGAGCAACAAAAACCTAGAACTAAGTGAGTTTAGCAAGGTCACAGGATAGAAGATACAAACTCAATATACACAAGTCAATTATATTGCTACACATTATCAATGAATAGTCCAAGAATGAAAGTAAGAAAACAATTCCATTCACAGTGGCCTCAAAAAGACATATTTAGAAATAAGTTTAACAAAAGAAGCCAAAGCCATGCACACTGAAAACTATAAAACACTGCTTAAAGTAAAGGTGAGAGTTCCCATTGTAGCTCACCTTTAATAAACCCAGCTAGTATCCATGATTCAATCCCTAGTCTCACTAGGCGGGTTAAGGATCCAGTGTTGCTGTGGCTGCGGCATAGGCTGGCAGCTATAGCTCTGCTTTGACCCATAGCCTGGGAACTTCCATATGCTATAGGTGTGGCTCTAAACTAAAAGCGAAAAAAAAAAAAATCACATAAGTAAATGGGGAGGCCTTCTTCAGGAGTTAGAAAGCTCATTATTGCTAACATGGCAGTTGCCCCCAAATTGATCTATAGATTCAAAGCAATCTCTATCAAAATCCCAGTAGAAATTTTTATAGAAATTGACAAGTTGATCCTAATAATTGCATGTGATTTTTAAAGGTCCTAGAGTAGACAAAACAATTTTGGGAAAAAAAAGAGAGAGAGAACAATGTTGGATGTCTTACATTACCAATTTCAAGACTTAAAAGGCTACAGTAATCACTATAGTGTTGTGTTATTGTAAGGACAGACAAATTAGTGGAACAGGGTAGTGTGTCTGGAAATAAACACTGACATTAATGGTCAGTTGCTTTTCAACAAAACTTAAAGGATAGTATTTGTTTTGTTATGTTTGGGACCAAGAATGAATGAATGGGTAGAAAGGGGAAAAAAAAAAAACACACCTCCCAGACATTCTAGCAGGCAATTTGCTTAAATATATTTTAAATCTTCAGGGAGAATACCAGTTGGCCTTGAAAATACTTCCCTAAGAAGTCTACTTAAAACTCTTAAAAACTGTTTTTTGCAGATGTGGTGCTTGAAAGCAAAAGTACCTAAATGGTCATTCCCTTTGACACAGAAATTCTACTCCAGGGAATTGCTTGACTTTAAGAAAATAATTCAAATGAATATTGTTGTTACAGAATAATTTATAATAGTGACAATTTTGAAACAAACTCAAGGTCCCGTGCTTAATAAATTATAGTACACTAACTCAGTAGACTATTATGAAGCCATTTGTAAATATGATAGGTGAGCCATTTATATGGATACTCATTTTACAATATAAAAATGAGTACCCATATAAACAAAGCCTAGGAGGGAATGCAAAGAAGCAAAAATGAGCATGCTGATTTCTTTCTACCAGTAAATGCACATATTTTACACAGTTCCCCAGATTTGGAGTGGAAGGGGATCATAAGGACATAAACACAGAAAGAGAATCATTAGGGGCCATCTTAGAGGCTGGCTACCACACTACCAATACCTCTCACTTGAGTGGGTTACTGTGATCACTTCTTAATTGAATCCCTATTTCTGTCTCCCTTATGGCAGCCAGCAACCCTCTAACATGATATCATTTTACTCCTTTGCTCAAAGCCCTATAATAGCTTCCTACGGCTAAGTAAAAGTCGGCCTTTACTATGGTTCCAAGGTCTTACACCAGCTGGCCCTGACTACTTTTCTGATGAATCTTCTACCACCCTCCCCTCACTCAATCTAGTATGCCTCATATGTACTAAGCTGACTTCTGCCCCAGGGCCCTTGCACTGGCTCCTTCCTCTGTCTGGGATGTTTTCCCCCGAGACAACCACATGGCTGGTTCATTCAAATATCAGCTCCTCTGACCATATATATAAATAAAATAGCACTCCTGCCATTTCCTGCTTATAGCACTTACCACTCGTCACCTGATTTCTCCCACTAGGATGTAATCTCCATGAGAGCAAGGGAAGTTTGATGAAGTTTCAGGATCCAGAATAGTGCTGGCACATGAGAGGCACTCAGTAAATATTTGTTTAATGATTGAATAAGCGGATTAATGAAAGTGGCTGACAGTCCCAGCTCTGCCTGAAAAACATCCTGCTAGTATTGTGAATCTTGTCTATGAGAGAGAGGAGAAGGGAAGCAATAGGAAATGGGTATCAGGGCAGTTGGATGGAAGAAAGAAAAGCTATTAATAAATGAAAAAGAAAGGGAGGCATGGGAGTTCCCGTCGTGGCTTAGTGGTTAACGAATCCGACTAAGAATCATGAGGTTGCGGGTTCAATTCCTGGCCTTGCTCAGTGGGTTAAGGATCCGGCGTTGCCGTGAGCTGTGGTGCAGGTTGCAGACGTGGCTCGGATCCCCCGTTGCTGTGGCTGTGGTGAAGGCCAGCATCTACAGCTCCTGTTAGACCCCTAGCCCGGGAACCTCCATAAGCCATGGGTGCGGCCCTAGATAAGGCAAAAAGACAAAAAAAAAAAGAAAGAAAAGAAAGAGAGGCATGGAGGTAAGTCAGTAAAATAATTATGTGATAGGGAAGTAGATCATTCAGATTTGTCAATCTGTGAAATCTAAAAAAAAGAACAAAGTCTAATTTATGTAATAATTATGCATATGTAAACTCAGAGAATAAAAGAACAGTTTATCCATGTGTTAAAAGGGACATACAAGCATACTGTAGTTTAAAGTAATAAAAGACTGGAAAAAATACAGATTGATGTTTATGCAACTAGGGCGGAAGCTTACTAGGGCATGCCCTTCTCATGGGGTGAATGTTTCGGGGCAGCACTTGATGGGTGGACAGGATCTCCTCAATCTTGTCCTGGAAATTCTTTTCTGCTGCTATCCCTGCTTCAATCTCTCGGCGTTCCGCTTCTTTCTCTGCTTCCCTGGCCTGCTGCTGAGAGCATATTTGCATCTGGAGTTGCTTCCTGTACTCCTGGGCCAAAGTGGAGCGCCTAAAGTATTAGAAATGTCAAAGTTATAAAATTATGGGAGTTCCTGTCTTGGAGCAATGAGCATGGAAATGAATCTGACTAGGAATCATGAGGTTGCGGGTTCAAGCCCTAGCCTCGCTTAGTGGGATAAGGATCTGGCATTGCCGTGAGCTGTAGTGTAGGTTGCAGATGTGGCTTGGATCCTGCATCACTGTGACTGTGGCACAGGCTGGTGGTTTGCCCTAGCCTGGGAACCTCCATATGCGTGGGGCCCTAAAAAGCAAAAAAAAAAAAAAAAGGAAAAAGTTATAAAATATGAAAGCAAGCATCTGGGTTTATGCAGGGTATTACAATTAAAATATAAGTTGTGAAGTCAAATTAAAATTTCTACTAAAATCAGGGAGAATGGGGAGGAAATAGATGAAAAATTCAATAATGTGCTTATTACACAATAATAATCAAGACAATCTTAGAACAAATACTGATTTTAGGGAGGAAATGTCAGTCACTTGCCCATTCTCCTCTCATTCCCCTCCAAGGAAGAAGTGACCTATATATTGGTAAAACTGGGAATAGGCTGGTCTGCCTATTTCCTCTCTGCTCTCTATCAAAGGGGCATGTCCCTCCAGGGGAGGCCCACAGTGGTTTGGCACTGTTGGTGACTAGATGGGTAAGTTTGCCTCACTCTGTTCAGAATTAACTAGATGATTTCCTCCATATATATGTCACATTTAAAATACATAAGCCATAATTTAAAATTTATAGTGATTTTTTTCATTGTGGTAAAAAACACAATGTAAAATTTACCGTCTTAATCATTTTAAATGTATAGTTCAGTGCTAAGTATATTCACGTTGTTGTGAAACAGATCTCCAGGACAATTAATCTTGCAAACCTGAAACTATACCTACTGAAAAACTCCTTTTTATCCCCACCCCCAAGCCCTTAGTAACCACCATTCTACTTGCTGTCTTTATGAATTTGACTATTCTAGGTACCTTAAGTAAGTGAAATAATACAGTATTTATCTTTTTTGTGACTGGCTTATTTAACTTAGAATGTTCTCGTGGTTCATCCATGCTATATAGCATCTGACAGGATTTCCCTCCTTTCTAAGGCTGAATAGTATTTCACTGTATGTACATACCACATTTTGTTTATTCATTCATCTGTTAATGGACATCTGGATTGTTTCCACCTCTTGGCTATCACAAGCAGTGGTGCTATGAACGTGAGTATATAAATATCTCTTTGAGGTCCTGCTTTCAATTATTTGGGATATATACCCAGAAGTAGGGTTCCATTTTTAATTTTTTAAGGGAACATCATACTGATTTCCACAGCAGTTTTACTATTTTATAGTATATACGACACATTATTAATATCAGATTTTATCAGAAATAAAGATTACAACATGCATATACCTCTGTGACAGATTCTATTTTCCAAAGATGATATCCCCTCTCCATGAAATCTTACTCTCCTATGACGAGGTAGAGATTATTTCTCCGTCCCACTGAATCTAGACGGGCCCTGTGGTTATTTTTATGACCAACAGAATATGACAGAAGTGATGCTGTACCACTCCTAGATGTAGTCCTCAACTGGCCTGGCAGACTTCTCTTCCTGTCTCTTGGAATGCTTGCTGTTGGAACTCAAGCCCAAGCCACATGGAAGGCCACGTGTAGGTGTTCCAGGTGATAACACTAGGTGAGATCCCCAATCACAGTCAGCAAACTCTACCAGCTAAGAAGAGGCACCTTAGGGTCCACTGCATTTGAGCTTTCAGATAAACGTAGCCCCAGCCCACATCTGGCTTGAATCACATGACAGACCCCAAGCAAGAACAATCCAGCTGAGCCTAGTCAACCACAGAATCATAAGAAATGACTGTAATCTCCCCCCCCCCCTTTTTTTAGGGCTATACCTGTGGTATATGGAAGTTCCCAGGCTAGGGGTTGAATCAGAGCTGCAACTGCTGGCCATAGCCACAGCCACAGCAGCGTGGGATCCCAGCCACATCTGTGACCTACGCCACAGCTCACAGCAACGCCAGATCCTTAACCCACTGAGCAAGGCCAGGGATCGAACCTGCCTCCTCGAGGATACTAGTAGGGTTCATAACCCTCTGAGCCACAACAGTAACTCCCACAACTCACTTTAAACCTCAAATTTTGTTATACACCTATAGCTAACTATAATACCTTCTGCCCACCCTTTTTTTTTTTTTTTTTATCTCTCAGTTGATTCAAAAGTTGGGCAGGGAAGAGAGTTGCTATTCACTGAGTTCCCCTAACAAACTCCAACAACAAACTTCAGCAATGAGAAGGAATGACCTCTAGAGCAGAAGCAGTAGCAGAAAGTCAATAGGGTAGGCCGGATATTGTTTTTAGTGCCCCCAAACTGACAATAGGCTCAGGTACATAAACCATTCTCTTTATAGAAAGAAAAGAACATATTCCTATGCACCATATATATATATACAGACCCCAGGAACGGGGAGGGTGACCAGAAATTAGAGGAGCCAGGTCCTCTTTCTCCACCAGACTGGTCACCTGAATTGGGTGTCACGCTCATTGGAGGGAAGGGAATGCTATGATCCAAGAAAGGGTGAAAAGAGGAGTCTGCCTGTTTCCTCCATCTGAGCCTGACTGCAGCGATCAGAGAGACACACAGGAGAGGAGGAAAGTAGTATATTTCAAAGCACCCACAGCACTTCTGTTTTCCAGCCCGGGGAGGCTACAAAAATCTTTCTGGGGACATCTGCATGGAATTACATCCCATAAGCTTCTCTGCTAATCTAACTAATTAATTCACATTGTAATTCAGGTTTTTTTCATGGGGGAAAAAGTCTTGTTATTATGATTTAGGGTTTGTACCTTACCTATTTCATAAAAATGTTTCTAATTTATTTTATTTTTTAAGATAATTGTTCAGTTAATATCTAATGTGTATAAACAGAAAGTACACAGGGTAATAGAATTTAATTTTACCAAGAGGGTGGGTGCTTTTTTTTTTTTGCTGTACCCGTAGCATGCGGAAGTTCTAGGGCCACAGATTGAACCCAAACAACAGTAGTGACAATGCCAGATGCTTAACCCAGTGAGCCGCCAGGGAACTCAAGCTACAGCTGCAAATTATACCACTGCTTTTGGCAACACCATATCCTTTAACCCACTGTGCTGGGCTGGGATCTAAACTGCAGCCTGGCACTGCAGAGATGCCGCTGATCCTGTTAAGCCGCCACAGGAATGCTAGTGCTTTTTTAAAAAGTTTAATTTAATTTTTTAAATTATCGTTGAGGAGTTCCTGTTGTGGTGAAGCAGAAACGAATCTGACTAGGAACGCTGAGGTTGCGGGTTCAATCCCTGGCCTCACTCAACGGGTTGAGGATCCGGCGTTGCCATAAGCTCTGGTGTAGGTCGCAGATGCGGCTCGGATCCCATGTTGCTGTGGCCGTGGTGTAGGCCAGCAGCTGTAGCTCCAATTAGACCCCTGGCCTGGGAACCTCCATATGCCACAGGAGCGATCCTAAAAAGAAAAAAAAAAAGCAATAAAATAAAATAAAATTATAGTTGATTTACAGTGTTAGTGCTTTTTTATATATAAAATTTTACAAACTGACTTGAGCTTTTAGGACAAATGGAATACTGATGTAATATAACATTGGTTATATTATGTGAATTATGGCACATTGGTTATATTATGTGAATTATGGCACATTGTCTTCTATGCTAAAAATCTTTTTTTCAGGCAGTTAGTAATAATCAAGAAAATAAAATCACACCTTGCAAAATTCTTCTGCTCTTCACAGTTAAGCTCTTTAAGACCTTCATTTATGCGTTCCTGTTCCATAGCACGTTCCTCCTGTTCTTTTGCTTTTCGTTGCACTAAGAAAGACAAAAGTAATCTTTGCTGAATGATTTTTTTCAGAAAAGACTTGCTAACATCTTTCTGAGTATTGATGCCATGTTATCTTTAGAAAGGCAGAGCTTAGAATCACTGGACTGTATCTTAGCTTACTAAGGTAGAAATAGTCATCTCTATTGAGGAAAGAATAGGTTTAAGTTCATGTGTGCTGAGATATACGGAGGTTTTATCTTAATCATTTTCCACTGAAATCTTTGATCAGCCTTTTTCATGCCAGATTATCATTGTTAGAACATGTCTCACCTTTCTCTTCTTGAGGACAGACAGCTCTATTGCCATTTATATTAATAAGGGAGATAATATATTACAAAATACATATTGAAATGGTATATAAGGCTCTTATGGACTAAATAAGGAAAATTTAAGCACCCTAGTGGGAAAGAAATGATAAAGAAAACAGAGTTCGCAAAAGAATAAATATAACTGGGCAATATACATCTAAAATGTACATATCTTTGGTCTCCAAATCCATTTACATGCATTTACTTTAAGCATACATGAGCCAAAAAAAAAAAAACCTACTTACAGATGTAGTATAACCTGCAATGCTAAAATACCAGCAAAAAGACTCAAAACAGGCTGAGGGTCAATTAGTCATATTTAGGTAAAATAAATTATGGTCCATTTTTGTAATGGATTTCTAGGCAGCATTATAAATCTTATAACTGAAGAAAAATGACCTGGAAAAATGTTTATAAGTGGGAAATACAGGGTGTAAAACAATCTATGCAACAAGACCCTAAAATGTGAGGGGGAAATGACATACACATCAAAAACACTGGAAGGAAATGCACAAAGTTGTGAACAGTAGCTATTCCTGGGTAATGGAATTACACTTGCTTTTATTTCCTTATTATAAACGATGCCAAACACTTAAGTTGCCATATTTTCTAAATACATTCCAAAACACTTATCATGAGTAAATAAAGAAATCTTTTTAGCATAGAAACTTGCTTCTCATTTCTTAAAACTCCATCTAATATTGGCTTAGTAATTTTCAACTACCTTTACAATTCCTGATGTTAAAAATTAGTCAGTGAATTGAGACGAGCTTTCTCTTGCAAAGACAACTAGTCTAAAGTCCAATGGTACCAAGACTGGATTGAGATGTTGGAACAGAAAGAGTGGAGTTCAACTGTTCTCCTGAAAAACAACAAAACTACAACTAAATGCCGAGCAGCCTTCAGCCAAATGGACTGTAAACTTCCAAAAAAGATATTCTACTCCAAAAGACAAAGAGGAGACCACATCAAGAGGTGGGGGGGGGCGATTATACGATAGAAGCAACCCCATACCTCCCAGGTGGGAAGCCCCACAGTCTAGAAAGTAACTGTATCAGAGAGACTCAGCTACAGGACTGAGAGTTCTGAGTCCCACATCAAATACCCATGCCTGGGGATCTGGCACAGGGAGAAAGAGCCCCTGGAGCATCTGGCATTGAAGGCCAGTGGGGCTTGTGTGCAGCAGCTCCACAGGACTGGGGGAAAGAGGAGAGCCCATTCTTGAAAGGCACACAGACTTTCACGTGCACTGGGTCCCAGGGCAAAGCAAAATCTCCATAGGAACCCGGGTGGAACCTGATTGCAATTCTTGGAGGATCTTCTGGGAAAACAGGGGTGATTGGGGCATGCTGTGGGGGAAGGACACTGGAGGTGAAGCTCTCGGGAACATTCATCAGCCTGCATTTCTCTGGAGGCTGCCATTTCTGGGAAAATCTGGTCCCTCCCATCAGCACTGAGAAGGCCTAGGCCAAACAATAATCCAGGTGGGATCACAGCCCCACCCATCAGTAAACAGGCTGCCTAAAGACCCCTCAGGCACACAGCCAGCCTCTAATCTCATCCAGAGACAAAGCCCCACCCATCAGAGGGAGAGGAATCAACCCCACCTACCAGTAGGCAGGCACCAATCCCTCCCATCAGGAAGCCTACAGCAAGCCCCCACCTCCATACCAACTTTAGCCACAGGGGAGGCAAACACCAGAACTAAGAGAGGCTACACCTCTATTGTCAGCAAAAAGGTCACCACACCAAAAACCTATAAAAATGAAAAGACAGAAAACTATAACTCAGATGAGGGAGAAAGAAAAGCCCAGAAAAGCAGCTCAGTGATGAGGAGATTATCAGCCTCCCAGAAAGAGACTTTAGACTGTTAATGCTGAAGATGATGCAAAACATTGGAAATAAACTGGTGGCAAAGATTGATAATTTGCAGAAAACAGTAAGCCAAGAAATACAAGATGTAAAAATTAAACAACAAGAGATGCAAAATACAATAACTGAAATAAAAAATTCATTAGAAGCAGCCAACACTAGAATACAGGAGGCAGAAGAATGAATCAGTGAGGTAGAGGACAGATTAGTGGAAATCACTAATGCAGAAGAGAAAAGAGATAAAAGATTGAAAGGAAATGAGCTGAGTCTCAGAGAATTCTGGGATAATGGTAAACGCACCAACATCCGCATTATATGGGTGCCAGAGAGAGAAGAGAGAGAGAAGAGGACGGAAAATATATTTGAAGAGATAATAGCTGAAAACTTCCCTAATATGGGAAAGGAACCACTCACTCAAATCCAGGAAGTGCAACGAGTACCATATAAAATAAATCCAAGGAGGAACACCTCGAGACACATATTAATCAAAATGACCAAAAGTAAAGACAAAGAGAAAATATTGAAAGCAGCTAGGGAAAAGAAACAAATTACATACAGGGAACCCCAGTAAGATTTTACTGGGCAGATTTTTCAGCTGTAACTCTGCAGGCCAGAAGGGAGTGGCATGATATATTTAACGTGATGAAAGGGAAAAACTTCCAACCAAGATTGCTTTACCCAGCAGGGCTCTCGTTCGGATTTGAAGGAGAGATCAAAACCTTTACAGATAAGCAAAACCTAAGAGATTCCTGCAACACTAAACCAGCTTTACAACAAATCTTAAAAGAACTTCTCTAGGCAGAAAATAAAAGGCCACAACCAGAAACAAAAATACCACAAATGACAAGGCTCACAAATAAAGGCATATATACAGTAAAGATACTAAATCATCCATGCACAATTATGATACAAAAATCAGAAATCATGACAAGAGAGAACAAATGCAGGTCACTGGAGACGCATGTGCAATTAAGAAACCAACAACTTAAAACAATCTCATTTATATATAGACTCCTATATCAAAACTTCACGGAAACTGCAAACCAAAAATCTACAATTGATACACAAGCAAATAAGAAAAATTGACTCAAATACAACATTAAAGATAGTCATCTTGTGAGAGGAGACAACAAGAGAATAAAGGAAGAAAAAAGAACAGCAAAAACCCCAAACAGTTAATACAATGGCAATAAGAACATATGTATCAATAATTACCTTAAATGTTAATGGACTGAATGCACCAACCAAAAGACAGAGACTAGCTGAATGGATATAAAAACAAGACCCCTATATATACTGTCTGCAAGAGACCCACTTCACTTCTAAAGACACATACAAATTGAAAGTGAGAGGATGGAATAAAATATTCATGCAAACGGGAATCAAAAGAAAGTCGGAGTAGCAATACTCCTATCAGAAAAAATAGACTTTATGATGAAGACCATTTATTTCAGAGACAAGGAACAGCACTACATGATAATCAAAGGATCAATCCAAGAAGAAGATATAACAATTTTAAATATCTATGCACCCAACATAGGATCACCACAATATATAAGGCAACTGCTAATAACCTTAAAAGGAGAAATCTACAAGAACACAATCATAGTGGGGGAATTTAACACCCCACTTACAGCAATGGACAGGTCATCCAGACAGAAAATCAATAAGGAAACACAGGCCCTGAAGGAAACATTAGATCAGATGGACTTAATAGATATTTATAGGACATTCCATCCAAAAGCAGCAGAATACACATTCTTCTCAAGTGCTCATGGAACATTCTCTAAGATTGATCACATCCTGGGCTACAAATCAAGCCTCAGTAACTTTAAGAAAATTGAAATCATTTCAAGCATCTTCTCTGACCACAATGCTATAGGACTGGAAATCAACAACAAGAAAAAAATGGCAAAAAATACAAACACATGGAGACTAAACAACATGCTACTAAACAACCAATGGATCACTGAAGAAATCAAAGAGGAAATTCAAAAATACCTAGAAGCAAATGACAACAAAGATACGACACTCCAAAACCTCTGAGATATACCAAAAGCAGATCTAAGAGGAAAGTTTATAGCAATACAAGCCTACCTCGAGAAACAAGAAAAAGCTCAAATAAACAATCTAACTTTACATCTAAAGCAGCTAGAGAGGGAAGAACTGACAAGACCTAAAGTTAGCAGAAGAAAAGAAATCATAAAGATCAGAGCAGAAATCAATGAAACAGAAACGAAGAAAACCATAGAAAAGATCAATGAAAGTAAAAGCTGGTTCTTCGAAAAGATAAAACAAAATCGATAAACCCTTAGCCAGACTTCCCAAGAAAAAAAGAGAGGACACAAATCAATAAAATTAGAAATGAAAAAGGAGAAGTCACAACAGACATCACAGAAATACAAAGGATCATAAGAGACTGGAAAACCTAAAGAAATGGACACATTCTTAGAAAAGTACAGTCTTCCAAGACTAAACCAAGATGAAATAGAAAATATGAATAGACCAATCACAAGTTCTGAAATTGAAACTGTGATTACAAAACTTCCAACAAACAAAAGTCCAGGACCAGATGGTTTCAGAGGTGAATTCTATCAAACATTTAGAGAAGAGCAAACGCGTATCCTTCTGAAACTCTTCCAAAAAATTGCAGAGGAAGGGACACTCCCAAACTCGTTCTATGAAGCAACCATCACTCTGATACCAAAATCAGAGAATGACATCACAAAAAAAGAAAATTACAGGCCAATCTCACTGATGAACATAGATGCAAAAATTCTCAACAAAATACTAGCCAACCGAATCCAACAATACATTCAAAGGATTGTACACCACGATCAAGTGGGATTTATCCCAGGGATGCAAGGATTCTTCAATATTCGCAGGTCAATCAGTGTGATACACCACATTAACAAACTGAAGAATAAAAACAATATGATCTTCTCCATAGATGCAGAAAAAGCCTCTCACAAAATCCAACACCCATTTCTGATAAAAACCCTTCAGAAAGTGGGCATGGGGGAACCTACCTCAACATAAATCAAGGCCATCTATGACAAACCCAGAGCTCACATCATTCTCAATGGTGAACAGCTGAAAGAATTCCCGCAGATATCAAGAAGAAGACAGGGATGTTCCTCTCGCCACTACTATTCAACATAGTGTTGGAAGTCCTAGCTGCAGCAATCAGAGAAGAAAGAGAAATAAAAGGAATCCAAATTGGAAAGGAAGAAGTAAAACTATCACTGTTTGCAGATGACATGATACTATACCTAGAGAATCCTAAAGACTCTATCAGAAAACTGTTAGAGCTCATCAATGAATTTGGAAAAGCTGCAGGATACAAAATTAATACACAGAAATCAACTGCATTTCTATACACTAACAATGAAAGATCAGAAAGAGAAATTAGGGAAGGAATCTCATTTACCATCGCATCAAAAAGAATCAAATACTTAGGAATAAACCTACCAAAAGAGACAAAAGACCTGTACTCTGAAAATGATAAGGCGCTGATGAAAGAAATCAAGGATGACATGAACAGATGGAAAGACATACAATGCTCTTGGACTGGAAGAGTCAATATTATCAAAATGACTATACTACCCAAAGCAATCTACACATTCAATGCAATTCCTATCAAATTACCAATGACATTTTTCAAAGAACTAGAACAAAATATTTTAAAGTTTATTTGAAAACACAAAAGACCCAGAATAGCAAAAGACATCCTGAAAAAGAAAAATGGAGCTGGAGGAATCAGGCTCCCTGACTTCAGACTCTACTACAAAGCTTCAGTCATCAAACCATATGGTACTGGTACAAAGGCAGTAATATAGATCAGTGGAACAGGATAGAAAGCCCAGAGTTAAATCCACACATCTATAGTCAACTAATCTATGACAAAGGAGCCAAGAATATACATTGGAGAAAAGACAGCCTCTTCAATAAGTGGTGCTGGGAAAACTGGACAGCTACATGGAAAAAAATGAAACTAGAACACTTCCTAACACCATGCACAAAAATAAACTCAAAATGGATTAAAGGTCTAGATGTAAGAGCAGATACTATAAAACTCTTAGAGGAAAACATAGGCCAAACACTCTCTGACATAAATGATAGCAACATCTTTTCAGATCCATGTGTCAGAGTAAGGACAATAAAAAGAGAAATAAACCAATGGGACTTAATTAAACTTCAAAGTTTCTGCACAGCAAAGGAAACCCTAAACAAAACCAAAAGACAACCCACAGAATGGGAGAAAATATTTGCAAACGAATCAACTGACAAGGGATTTTTCTCTTAAATTTACAAACACCTCCTACAGCTCAATACCATAAAAACAAACAGCACCATCAAAAAATGGGCAGAGGATCTAGGCAGACAGTTCTCCAAAGAAGACATGCAGATGGCAAATAAACACATGAAAAGATGTTCAGCATCGCTCCTCATTAGAGAAATGCAAATCAAACCACTATGAGGTACCACCTTACACCGACCAGAATGGCCGTCATAAAAAGTCTACAAACAATACGTGCTGGAGAGGGTGTGGAGAAAAAGGATCCCTATTACACTGCCGGTGGGAATGGAAATTGGTGCAACCACTGTGGAAAACAGTATGGAGATTCCTCAGAAAACGCAAAATAGAATTACCATTTGATCCAGCAATCCCACTCCTGGGCATCTATCCAGAGGAAACCATGACTCGAAAAGACACATGTACTCCAGTGTTCATTGCAGCACTCTATGCAATAGCCAAGTTATGGAAACAACCTGAATGCCCATCAACAGAGGAGTGGATAGGGAAGATCTGGTACATACACACAATGGAATATTACTCAGCCATTAAAAGGAACGAAATAACAACATTTATAGCAACATGGATGGACCTAGAAATTACCATGCAAAGTGAAACCAGTCAGACAATTAGACAGCAACACCCAATGCTACCGCTTACACGTGGAAACTAAAAGACAAAATGAACTTCTTTGCAGAACAGATAAAGACTCACAGACTTTGGAAAACCTTTGGTTTTTCAAATAAGACAATCTGGGGGGTGGGGGGATGCACTGAGGGTTTGGGACACAAATGCTAACAAATTGACTTGTGATGATTTTTGTACACCTAAAATTGCAATAAAATTCATTAAGCCATCAAAAAAATAAATAAATAAAGTCCAACGGTACCCTACTAGGAAATCTGTCCAACCATTGCCTCTCCAGTTCACTAGGCTAGACATGGAATGGTGGAAATCCTGTCAACAAACATTTCCTTTTGTGACCAAGCATTCTCTGATGCTGAGGGAATAAAATGGAGTGCTAAGACAGAGATATGACCAAGCAATGAGAACCACAGAAAGATTTATTATGAATTGGGGAACACAGTGGGCCTCTCAATGAATGAGATATTTAAGCTGGCCTTGAAGGATGTCCTGGATTTTTCAAGAATGAAAAAACTACCCAAGCAAATGTATGCAGGTATGCAAGTATGGAGACACCTACAGGAAGATATTCAAATATTCAATTAGGTAAGGTCCACAAAGCGGGGATCTTGCCTTAACCCTTTTTACATTTTTCAGAGTATCTCACATATAATAGCTATTTAATACATATTTTGATTGCTACTTAAATTGAATAAAGGCCCAGATATAATTAATTTCCTTACATTTTTCTTGAACTTGAAGTGTTCTTGTACACATGACCTCATTCACAAGCTGTTTTCTTGCCTCCTTTTGAAGTCTCAGCTCCTTGTCCTTCTCAGCAAACTTCTTTTCCTTCTCTTTCTCTAATATTCTGTCCAGTTCTTTCTCCTGAGCTTTTTCTTCCTCACGCCGCTGTGCCAAATATTGATGATATATCTTCTGTTCTTTTATCATATCTTCCTACATAACATAAAAATTACCTCATGTTGTTAAAACTTTTAGGTGTGATAATGATACGGAATGCAGGTTTTAAAACAATCTTTTAGAGCTACAGTTCCAATCTTTTAGAATTACATACTGAAACATTTACAGATGAAATGTTATTTCTAGTGTTTATTTCCAAGTATTCAGAGGTCAGAATGGGGAATGGGTGGGAGAGATAGATGATACCAGAATGGTCACTGGTTGATGGTTCTTGAAGCTGGGTAATGGACACATGGGGGTTCATTGTACTATTCTTTCTGTTTGAAATGTTTTGTAACACATTTTTAAACAGTACAAATAGTAATCATTCAAATATTCTCCCAAAGTGTTTCTCAAAGAAGTTTCCAAATAATTTTCAATCATACAACTTTATTTTCATTTATTTTAATTTAGGTAGATTAAATATTATCCTGAAAAAATAAGTCACTACTGCTACTATAGCACCGTCACTGACTAGAAGATGAGTTACCTGATACTCTACAACAGCAAATTTCAATCTCAGCTACACTTTGGAATCACATGAGTAGCTTAAAAAAAAAAAAAGGACTAAGGGCTAAGTCTCATCCCCAGAGATTCCTATCTAACAGGTAGATTCTAAGTTCAGCAGGTGATTTGGATGTGCAGCTAAGGCTCTAAACTAGACTTTGTTACATATTGTTTTCAGTTGGCTTCTGTCTTTCATGGTGCTATAATTGTGCTGTCCATCCAATCTCTGAACTGA
Source organism: Catagonus wagneri (assembly GCA_004024745.2). Classification (NCBI taxonomy): domain Eukaryota; kingdom Metazoa; phylum Chordata; class Mammalia; order Artiodactyla; family Tayassuidae; genus Catagonus; species Catagonus wagneri. Next base: position 4,317,202 of record PVHT020000283.1, on the reverse strand, counting down.
TCTCTCTTGAGAATATCATAGATCTAAGTTAGAACTAGCAAGGTCTGAGGGTGTAACTGCATGCTCAGAATGGCTTGTGTATATAGTCTCATACTTTTAGGAATAGGTTAACAAAAGAAGTGCAAAACTCACACTCTGAAAACTAAGAAATGTTACCGAAAAGAAATTAAAGAAGACCTAAATAAGTGCAAAGACATCCAATGTTCATGGGTCAGAAGACAAGATTGTTAAAATGGCAACTATCCCCAACTGATCTACAAATTCAAAATAATCCCTATCAAAATCCCAATTTGTTTCTTTGCAAAAATTGACAAGCTATCCTAAATTTATATGGAAATGCAAGGGAGCCTGAAACAGCCTAAACAATCTGAAAAAGAAATACATATTTGGAGAATTCACATTTCCTGATTTTAAACTTACTATAAAGCTATAGCTATAAAAACATATAGGTACATGATAATGACATAGGAAGGACATACAGATTAATAGAATAAAACTGAGAGTCCAAAATAAATCCTCACATTTACTGCCAATTAATTTTTGACAAGAGTATGAAGACAATAGAAGAATAGTCTCTTCAACAAGTGGTCCTGGGACAACTGGATATCCACAAGCAAAAGAATGAAGCTGGGCCTCTACCTCATGTTACATATAAACTTTAATTCAAAATGGGTCAAAGGCCTAAATGTAAGAGCTAAAACTATAAAACTTTTAGAATAAAGCACAGGACATACTCATAACCTTAGGGTAAGAAGAATTTTTTTAATATATGACACTAAAAACACAAGCAACAAAAGAAAACATAGACAAATTTTACATCATCAAAATCTAAAACTTTTGTACTTCAAGGGACACCTTCAAGAGTGAAAAGACAACCAAAAGAATGAGAAAAATATTTATGGAGTCCTTATGTGATAAGGGACTTGTGTATAGAACATATATAGAACTCCTACAACTCAATAACAAAATAACAACCCAATTGAAAACTGGCCAAATAACTTGAATAGACTTCTTCAAAGACTTCAGTGTCCTTTAAATAGATTTCTCCAAGAAGATATACAAATGACCAATATATAAAAAAAAGAGATTCAACACCATTAGTCATTAGGAAAATGCAAATGAAAACCACAATGACATACCACTTTAGACAAACTAGGATAGTTAAAATAAAAAAAGATAGACAATAACAGATGTTAATGAGCATGTAGAAAAATCAGAACTCTCCTAAGTGTATGAGAATGTAAAATAGTAAAGCCACTGGAAAACAATTTGGCAATTACAAGCTTAAACATAGAATCAGTAAATACACTCTTAGGTAAAAGGCCAAGAGAAACAAAAACATATGTCCAAGCAAAAATTCACAAACGAGTGTTCACATTAGCACTATTCATAATAGTGAAAAGTGGAAACAACCCAAATGCCCATCAACTGACAAACATATAAATAAAATGTGGTATATCCACACAATGAAATATTATTCAGGCATATAAAGGAATGAAGTACTCATAAAAGCTACAAAATGGATAAGCCTTGAAAACATTATGCTAAGTAAAAGAAGCCAGTCAGAAGGTCACATAATACATGATTTCATTCATATGAAAGACTAGAACAGGGAATCAATAGAGATAGAAGGTATATAGTAGTTGCTTAGGACTGGGGGTAGAAGGCAAGGAAGAGGGAAAGAAGAATAGAAAAGTGCTAAAATCAACTATGGTGATGGTTGCACTAAAATCCATTGAAAGATACATTTTTTTTCTTTTTGTTTTTGTTCATTTTCTTTTTTTGGCCATGCCCCCGGAATGCCAAAGTTCCTGGGCCAGGGATTGAGCCCATATCATAGCAGTGACAACATGGATTCTTAACCTGCTGCACCCCCCAGGGACTCTGAAATACACACTTTTAAATAGGCAAATTGTACATTTTATGAATGATAACTTAATGAAGCTTTTAAAAAATAAAATTATCCAATTGAGAACAAAAAGCTCAATATCAAAAATAGAAAGAAAGAAGGAAGGAAGGAAGGAAGGAAGGAAGGAAAGAAAGAAAAGAAAGAAAGAAAGAAAGAAAGAAAGAAAGAAAGAAAGAAAGAAAGAAAGAAAGAAAGAAAGAAAAAGAAAGAAAGAGAGAAAGAAAGGGAGGGAGCGAGGAAGGGGCAGAGGGAGGGAGGGAGGGAGGGAGGGAGGGAGGAAGGAAGGAAGGAAGGAAGGAAGGAAATTAACCCAATTCAATTAGGAAATGGGTGAAAGACATAAGGAGATGTTACATTGAAGAGGATATACAGATGGCCAATAAGCACATGAAAAACTGGTCAACATCATTAGCTATTATGGGAATGCAAATTGAAAACATAATGCCACAAGGGTGGGGGAGGAGGGAGTGGGATGGTAGGGGGATCTGGGGTTAATAGTTGTAGACTGTTGCCTCTGGGCTGGAAAAGCAAGGAGATCCTACTGTATAGCACTGGGAACTATGTCTAACTACCTGTGATGAATCCATGTATGTATGTGTAACCCTGTCACCACACTGTGCAGCTGGGTATAATGGAAAAAATTAAAAAAACAAATAAATAAATAAATAAATATTTAAAAAAATGAAATGTCACTATACAACTATCAGAATGGCTAAAATAAAAATAGTGACAACAACAAATGCTGACAAGGATGTGGAGAAACTGGATCATTCATTTATCGTTGGTGGGAATGTACATTATCAGCGGCTTGATATGTCTACTCTGAAAAACAATTTTGTCATTTCCTCAAAAAACTAAACACACAACTACAATGACCTAGCAATTGCTCTTCTGAGTATTTTTCCCAGAGAAACAAAAATTTGTGTTAACACAAAACTCTGTCCATGAATGATTACAGCAGCTTTACTCATAATAGCCATAAAGTGGAAACAAGCCAGATGACCTTTAAAAATTAAATGGTAAAAATAGACTGTGGTGTAGTCACAACATGAATACCACTCAACATGAGAAATGAACTACCAATCCATGCAACAACCTGGATAAATCTCCAGAGATATACTGAATGAGAAATGTTAATCCCAAAAGCTTACATACTATATGATTCCATTTATATAACATTTTTAAAATGATAAAATTATAGACATAGAAAATGATTGGCGGTTTTCTAGGGTTTAAAAAGGTGGGAACAAGAGTAAGTTGGTACGGCTATAAAAGGAAAACATGGAGGATCCTTGTGCTGATAGAATGTTCTGTATCTTGTCTGTATCAATGTCAATATTCTAGCCGTGATATTGTACTATAGTTTTGCAAGAAGTTAACATTGAGAGAAACCGAGTAAAGGGTACATGGGATCTCTTGGTACTATTTTCATAACTGCACTTGAATCTGTAATTATACCAAAATAAAGTTTAAAGAACACAGCAGCATACTTTTGGTTTCCAGTCTGGCATATAAAGAATTTAGAAGTTCCACTTTGTTCTAATGACAGACAAGTAAAAAGCTGAACAAACTGGAAAATCAGTGACCTATATCCATAAGAGAAGTAAAGTCACAGGGCAAACCATTGCCCCCCAAATTGGAGAGACAGGTGAATACAGAGAATCATAAGTTAACCATAGCAGGAGTTCCCGTAATGGCTCAGTGGCAATGAACCCAACTAGTACCCCTGAGGACGCGGGTTTGATGCCTGGCCTCACTCCGTGGGTTAAGGATCCCACTTTGCTGTGAAGTATGGTGTAAGTCGCAGACATGGCTTGGATCCTGTGTTGCCATGGCTATGGCTGTGACTGGCAGCTACAGCTCTGATTTGACCCGCAGCCTGGGAACTTCCATATGCTGTGGGTGCAGCCCTGGAAAAAAAAAAAAAAAGACCAAAAAAAAAAATTTAGCCATAGCAGAAACCCATGAAAAGAAACTTCTGTGGGAACCAGTGCTGGGGTAGAAAGATCGAATCTGTTGGTTGGAGGCTCAGTGTGTATAACTCTTGAGTTAAAAACTTGGAAGAAGACACAGTGGCTTGCCATGAAGGAGATTCTCACTCAGATACCCAGATTTTACAGTACCAAGTAGCAAGGTAGCTCACAACCCCAAGGCCAAGCTTCAGGTGCCAGGCCCTGCAAGCACCCTTCCCAACTCCTGGCCCTGGAGCTCTCATGTCAAACCATCAGGAAGAAATGCTGGGATGATTCTCAGAAGTGGAGGCCTTGAGCAAATGGGGTTCCCCAGACATGTTACATTTGGACAGCCCTGGAGTAAGCTCCTCTCTTTGACAAGTAATTATCTCATTACAGAGTTCAGTCTTAACAGTCCAGCAGACTTCAGAGTCCTGAGACTCCCTCTACCTCAAACAACTTCCCCGAAGTGTGGGCTTGGCAGCTCCCCACAGAATTACCCTAGGGCCTTGGCGGCTCCTTGGGGCTTGTCTCACCTCCTTGGATACTCACCCATTTACAACCCTGCTGATAAACTGGGACAAAGGCAATATAATCAGACATTCCTGGCACTATTAGACAAAGAAGCCCAAGTCACGGTAATTCCAAGTAATCCTCCTAAATTCCCCAAGGTAACCTAAAATAGTCTATAAGGCATAGCAGGGATTACAAATTAAGCCAGATGTGCCTTTTGACACCATATTTCTAAAACAGTTGCCAATGATGGTGCCCTTCCTGGCTCTCTCTTTTCCTATTATCAGTATGGATGCCCTCAGCTAGTGACACGCCTGGTAGAATAAACCCAAATTCCTGGTGATTCTTCTGGGAGCTACCAAATGGGAACCTGTTCAATTGTCTTCTCTAGTGAAAACAGTAAATTTACCACAGAATCAGCTGATGTAAAGTACAGAGGGCCTTTGGTCCATTATTAGACATTTATTTGACACTTGGTGCCGTTAGGCCCACTATCTCACCCTTTAATAGCCTGATCTGGCTGGTGTTAAAACCAGTCACCAGTGAATGGAGATGAATATCTGACAATTAAAACTTAAATGCCCAGGTTTCCGCCATAAGGTACCCATCCCCAAAATTATAGTGATGTTTATGATATCCAAAAGACTCAGGGCCCCTTCTTTGCTGTACTAGACTTAGCCAACATATTTCCTTCAGTCCTGATAACTATGAAGCCTCACCATCTCAATTTGCATTTACTTTAAAGGGCACCCAATATACTTTGACTTAACTGCTCAAGGGTTATCTAAATAGTCCTGCCATAGCACAAAACTTATGCTGCAAGATATAAATTAACTCAAAACTAACCCACTGCCACCTCTGGCATTATACGGATGACAATCTACTACAGGCCCCTCTGAGGATGCCACCTGGAAAGAATACCTCGTAACATGTAACAGCAGAAAGGAAGAGCTCTTGCCTCATATAAAATCCAAGGACCGGGCACACCTCTTGTTATTCCCAGCACCACTACCACTACCAGCACCTCTTCCATATCCAAAACGCCACCTCTACGCTGCTCCACATCTTATCTTTAACTCCCTTCCTGTTAAATGCCACAACCCTGTCCAACACGACAACTCTAGATCCTACATGACAAATATATTCATACAAACCTGCAAGGTGGCAGCCCAGGCTTTGCAAGTGAAAAGATGTTGAGCCTGTCAGCACTGAGGGCAAGACCTACAGTCCCATGTCACTATCTCCCTAGTGACCAGCCACTTGTGCTAATTCCCTCCAAAATACCTCGGGCCTCATTTAAAATGGACCAAACTCCTAGTCTAGACCCTACATATGGCACCCAGGGAGTAGGCATCAAGGTAACGAAACCCCCATGGCAGTACCTTCTGAGGGCTACCAACTATGCTCAAACACAAAGGCTAGACCTCACCCCATACACTCATTGTCTCTTACTGATAAATAATACCTCATTCATAGTTTGTCGTGCACTCCTCCTCCAGGAGGAGGTGTACTTGACTTCCCAGTCTGCATGCTATCTATGGAGATGACTGCTATTATAGTAACATTGCTACCTTTAATATTCCAGCCACACTCACCCTCCTGGCACTGCCTGCTAGAGTTATCATGCTCTTGTGCCAAAAAATCTATTCGTATCCCTATCCTGTTGGTATTGGCCGTCACTACCAGACTGGCAGGCAAAGGAACAGGTGCTGCTACCCTAGCCCCAAAAGATCAAATATTAAAAAGCCATGCAGGGAGCTCCTGTCATGGCTCAGCAATTAACGAATCTCACTAGCATCCATGAGGACGCAGGTTCAATCCCTGGCCTCACTCAGTGGGTTAAGGATCCAGCGTTGCCATGAACTGTGGTGCAGATTGCAGACATGGCTCAGACCCCAAGTTGCTGTGGCTGTGGCTGTGGCCGGCAGCCACAGCTCTGACTCAACTCCTAGGGTCCACATGCCACAGGTAGAGCCTAAAAAGCAACAACAACAACAACAAAAAAAAAGCCATGCAGCAACTATCAGTCCCCTAACAAACCACATACAGGCACTGTACCATACTCTGAGTCTGATGCAACAATATGTGCTAGTATGATTCACTAGCAAAAATGGTGATAGATAATTGACTGGTATTAGATTTCCTATTGGCAGAATGAGGTGGAATCTGTTCTATACAGTACACCATTTCTGAATGTACATTAACAATTCAGAACAGGCACAGGCCAACTTCCAGAAGATGTCAAGAGATACAGATCATACCTAATATAACTGAAAGATCTGAACAAATCCTCATGGCTCTCAGCATCCACCTGGGGGCAATGGCTAAGAAATGGATTCCAAACAACAGCAGGTATGTTCATCATATGCTTCATCATTACTGACTTGGTTAAATGTGACTTACAGTGGATTCAGAAAATAGTATCTATGTTCTTTAACATATCCATATACAAATGATTGTTATTCCTGATGCCAAGGCATCACAGGATAGATTGCTAAGCTATTCTATTACATCACTGCCTCTATATCCATTTTGTTTGGTTACGTGTCCTACAGGGACCTTAAACTGAAATAAACCCCTCATGCACATGCACATTCTAGATAGCAGCCCATAGAGTAAGCTCCTGATATGATTTCCCCATTAGGTTTTGTAATCAACAGTCTCCCCATCTCCCAATGCCTTCCCCTTAAAGAGACCCCTATGGGGCTAACCAAAACCCCACACTTTTGGTTTGAGTTGACAAATTCGACTTCAGTCCAGGAACCTCAAAGCACTTCACCCATGGATCCTAATAAAGCATATGCCCTGGGTCCTGCCTCTTTCTGTCTGCACTCTACTTTGACCACCCCATGTGGTCCCCACAGGCATGCCATGTACTTCCTCCAGAACCTGAGAATAATCAACTTCTCTATTTAAATAGATCTGTTATTGAACCACAGCTCACCATTCATCATTCTACTTAATAAGTGTTAACTTGACAAATTCATAACATATGCACCAAAAGCAATGCTTAGAGGAAAATTTATAGTAGCAAATACATTATCTATATATTATATATACATATATTAGGAAAGAAAAAAGATCTAGAAGTTCCCATTGTGGCTCAGCAGAAACAAATCTGACCAGCATTCATGAGGATGGAGGTTCGATTTCTGGCCTCTCTCAGCAGGTTAAGGATCTGGGGTTGCCATGAGCCATGGTGCAGGTTGCAAACACAGCTTGGATCCTGCATGGCTGTGGCTGTGATATAGGCCAGCAGCTACAGCTCTGATTGGACCCCTAGCCTGGGAACCTCCATATGCCATGGGTGTGGCTCTAAAAAGACAAAACAAAAAAAAACTAAAAAGAAAAAAGATCTAAAATCAATAATCTAGGAGAGCGGCAAGATGGTGGAGGAGTAAGAGGTCACGCTCACCCTCTCCCACAAATACATCAAAAAAGATACATCTAAATATAAACCAACTTGGATAAAACATCATCTGAATGCTGCTTAATTTAAATCTCCAAAAACTGCAAGAAATTCTTGAAATAACTGGGTAGAACAACAGAAAAAAAAAAAAAGAGAGCGAGAGAAAGAGAAAAGGAATCAGGACAGCATCCAGCACCCCAGGGAGGGAGCTGTGAAAAAGAAAAGGAACCCATACCTTGGGAAGCCACCTAACCAACGATCAACAGAGCTAGACGGACCTCAAAGTCTGAGAAAAACGCAGCAGCTGCATTGAATGGCAAAGCGGAGTTAGAGACTCACACAGACGAACTGAATACCGGCACAGACACCACAGCCTGAGGCGCCAGGCGGTGCTTGGGAGCTGAGACATAGGCTCCTGAGGTTAGTCACTGGGAGAGGGCTGAGGTCGGTGGCAGATGCGGAGATAGGCTAGGGAGCAGTGCACCGGAAGGAGGGCGATACTCTATGGACTCTGGAGTGTAAAGCCAGGACAGAGGGAGCAGGTAGACTGGTTCCGCAGGGAAGGCAAGCCTCCATTGTCGGGGAGGAGGAGAAGACGAGGGGCTGACTGCCATAGGAAGCACCTTGAACTAGCGTGGAGGGCAGGGTGCCGGAGCCCGTGCCACAGAGACAGCAGCAGCAGTGGGGCGGAGCCAGTGGAGGCAGCAGCAGCGGCAGTGGTGGCGGGTGCAGAGCCCATGCCTTGGAGCCCATGGAGTCAGCACTGACAGTCAGGAGGAGCCCTCTGCCAACCTATGGAGCCAGAAGCCCACGTCAGCCAGCATCGGTGGGGGGGCAGGGCCCTGTGCCAGCCCACGGAGCCAGAAGCCTGTGCCAGCCCACGGAGTTAGCATCTCTGGTGGGGTGGAGCCCTGCACTACCCCACGGAGCCAGCACTGGCAGAGGGGTGGAGCCAGTGCCAGCCCCACAGAGCCAGCCTCTGCAGTGGGGCGGAGCACTGCACCAGCCGACGGAGCCAGGAGCCGGTGCTGGTGCCAACCCATGGAGCAAGCATCAGTGAAGGGGTGGAGCCCATGCCAGCCTGCTGAGCTAGCCTCTGACAGTACTCCCTGTGGTTCCAATCACCTCAAAGAGGACTTTGCAATCACACACTAGCTGTTGTGGCTCTCACTCCCCTGGGAAATCATACTTCCTGCTGCTGCTACTGCCAATTGCTCTGGACACCTGGTAGATCTGCCTAGAGCTCATGACCACTTCCCAAAGCCTGGCAACTAGGAGTAGCCACCACCAACTTCCTGCAATTGAGAGCCCAGAGACTAGGCACCAAATGTTGACCTTAGCCATTTCTTCATTTTCCCAGAGAACACTCAGAGTACCATTGAGATAACAGCCTGCTCATTCCGAAGAAAGACACACCAAATATTCAAATTTCCACACTAAAAATAAATAGTAACCCCATCAAAAAAATACAAAGGGGTGCCCCTGCCTAGAAGTATCCTTACAAGACTACAGTGTGGCTTCCCCAAACTCACAGAAAAAGAAAACCACAAGCAAGATGAAGAAGCTCAGAAACCATTCCCAGTTAAAAGAACAGGACAAGTCATTTAAAGCAGCCAGCAATGAAACAGACCTCTGCAGTCTGACAGAAATGGAGTTCAGAAAGGAGGTAATGAAAACACTTGAAGAATTAAGGCTGAATATCCAGGAATTAAGAGAAGATGCAAACAGCAATGCAGATTCCCTTAGAAAGGAACTAGAAAACATAAGGAGGAGCCAAGAACAGCTAGAAAACTCATTTGCAGAGATGCAAACTGAGCTAAAGGCAATAAAGAGCAGTTTGAATAATGCAGAAGAACAAATTAATGATGTAGAAGATAGAATAATGGAAATCACTCAATCAGGACAGCAGACAGAAAATCAAATTAAAAAACATGAAAGCAATATAAGAGATCTATGGGATAATATAAAGCAGCCCAATTTATGCATAATAGGAATTCCAGAAGGAGCAGAAAAAGAAAAGGGCATTGAAAACATATTTGAAGAAATTATGTCTGAAAACTTTCCAAATCTGAAGGAATCTGACATCAAGCTACAGGATGACAGAGGGCCCCAAACAAGCTGAACCCAAACAGACCCAAACCAAGGCATATTATATTAAATTATATTAAAAATGGCAAGAATTAAAGATAAAGAGAGGATCCAAAATGCAGCAAGAGAAAAGCAAATCGTTAATTATAAGGGATCCCCCATAAGGTTGTCAGCTGATTTCTCTACAGAAACCTTACAGACTAGAAGGGAACGGCAAGATACATTTAAGGTGCTGAAAGGAAAAGGTCTGCAACCTAGAATACTCTACCCAGCAAGAATATCATTTAAAATAGAAGGGGACATAAAGAATTTCCCCAACAAATAAAAGCTAAAAGAATACAGCAATACTAAACCCTTTCTAAAAGAAATGCTGAAACGGTTCCTATAAAAAAAAAAAAAGAAAGAAAAGTAAAAAGTAAGAATTAGAATGGAAAGCAATCATTCAAATAAGCCAGCATACAGATCTAAACATGAAGATGCTAAAATAAATAATTTAATTTAATTTAATTATAAAGAAAGACAACAAACTCATACATTGTGGGGAGGGAAAGTAGGAAAACATAGAGTATTTCTTTTTTTCAACTTTAAAAAAAACTTTTTTTTCTTTTTTCCTTTTTTTATTTACTTTTCTCAATGATGTGTTTAAGCCTATATGGTTATCAGGCCACAGCAAGCAGATATAAGAAGGTGTTAACATACTTAAAAAACAGGGCAACCATAAACCAAAATGGGACATCTAATCCACAAATACTGAAAAGAAAAGAACTTACGTATAAATTAACTGGAATGCATCCATCCAAAAAAAAGAAAAGAAGAGAAACAGAATCAACTGGAAACAAGATCTAGGATGGTAATAAATACATATCTATCAATAATC
>PVHT020000283.1:4286422-4298083 GCA_004024745.2 Catagonus wagneri | reverse complement strand
AAACTAAAAGACACAATGAACCTTCTTACAGAACAGACAATGACTCACAGACTTTGGAAAACCTTGGTTTTTCAAATAAGACAATCTGGGGGGGTGGGGGGATGCACTGGGGGTTTGGGATACAAAATCTGTAAAATTGACTTGTGATGATTTATGTACACCTATAATTGAAATAAAATCCATTAAGAGGAAAAAAAAACAAAAAAAAAACAAAAAACAAAACAAAACAAAAAAAAAGACAGTATGGAATTGCTGAAAGAAGAGATCAATAGAAAGAACACAGAGTGCCAAAATAGACTCACATATAGTGAACTCATCTTTGACAAGGAAGCAAAGGCTATACGATGGAGTTAAGAGAGTCTCTTCAACAAATGATGCTGGAACAACTGGACATCCCTATGCCAAAAAAAAAAAAAAAAAAGAAGAAGAATCTAGACACAGACCTTATATCTTAACAAAAATTAACCCAGGAGTTCCTGGTGTGGCTCATCGAGTTAAGAACCCAACATAGTGTCCACGAAGATGCGGGTTTGACCCCTGGCTTTGCTCAGTGGGTTAAGGATCCAGCACTGCCACAATCTGCAGTGTAGGTAAAAGATGCAGCTTGGATCCACCGTTGCTGTGGCTGTGGTGGTGGCCGGAAGTTGAAGCTCTGATTTGACCCCAGCCTCTTAATTTTAAATATTTTAATATTTAATTTTTCGAGCGGACCAAAGACCTAAATGTAAAATATAAAACTATAAAACTTCTAGACGATAACAAAGGAGAAAATCTAGATGACCTTGGGTTTGGTGATAAGTTTTTAGCTCAATCCATGAAAGAAGGAACTGATAAGCTGGACTTCATTAAAATTGAAAAGTTTTGGTCTATGAAATTTCCTATCAAGAAAATGAAAGACAAATCACAGACAGGAGCTAATATTTGCTAAAACTTATCTGCTAAAGCACTGATAAATATACAAACAACTCTTAAAACTCAAAAGTAAGAAAACAAAAACTTCAAAAAATGAGCCAAAGCAGAGTGTAGTCATCACCTCAGACAGCACTGCTAAAGTACCCATGCCAGTTCCGCAGTGCAGTGTGTTTGGGCCAGTCTGTCAGAGACTTGCCTTTTGCTGTTCTTGCAAACAGTATAAAGAAAAGGGGCCTTCATCACATGCTGAACCCCAGGCCTGGTGGTTCTGCTGCTCAAAGTCCTGAACTGCATACAATGCAATGTGCAGCATGTGGAAAGGTGGTTCCTGCTGCTGGTGCTGCTCAACTCCATCATGAATCCCATTATCTAGTCCTACAAGGATGAGGACAAGTACAGATCATAAAGAGGGTGACCTGCTGCTTACCACAGAAGAACCCAGAGAGGTGCCCCTACTGCAGCCCCTCCAGGGTCCTCAGCCTGAGCTACACGGGCAGCCAGTACATAGAAGATAACACCAACCTCGGCTCAGCCTGCAAATAGCAGCTCCTAAGCTGCAGATGTCCCTCCACCTGCCCAGCTTCAACTGGGAGAAGAGCTGTTCAGAACGGTTACTTGTCCCAGCAAAGCCCACATACTGTTATTTGAGGTCTGAATGAATCATTGGGAAATGTTTAAAAAAAGAAACTTTCTTACATAATTTCAAATAATGGACAGAAAAGAGAGGATACAATGCACCTAGAGAAAATGTACAGAAAGAGGAAAAGCAGCATGGAGGATTCTTGCTTGATGTCCTGTGAACCCCTCAGAGCACTACAGACCAGGTTGTACAATCAGGGCTTTGTCACTACCTTGTAGCCATTCTCTTTGTGTTTTCAAAGGAGGTTGTTAAAGGGCTTAGGCCAAAATAAATTAAAATGTTACTTGAACCAGAAAAAAAAAGTCACCTCACCAAAAATATACAGACGACAAACATAGGAAAAGATGCTCGTGATAATGTGATTTATAGTAAGAAATACATATTTGGGCTTTCTGGAACAGAGCTCATAAAACTTAACATTTCTTGAGTGATGAGAGCAACAAAGTTGTCTTTTGCTATGTTATTGGGGTGACTTTGGGACTATGCTTAAGTCTAGGGGCTGGATGCCAGGGGAACCAACAAGCCCTGTGAATTAGAGGGTTGGAACTTTCAGTCCCACTTCCCTGACCTCTGCAGAGGAAAGAGGGGTTGGGGGCTGAATCAATCACCAATAGCCAATAACTCATGTCTATGTAATGAAGTCTACATAAAAATGCCAAAGGAGAGGGTTCAGAAAGCTTCATGTTGGGGAACCAGAATACTTTCACTGTGCCAGACCCCATACTCCAGGAGGACAGAAGCTCTTTGATCAGGATCTCATCCTATGTCTTTCATCTGGCTATTTGTATCCTTTAATATCCTTTGTAATAAACTGGAAATCTAGTGAGTAAACTGATTTCCTGAGTTCAGTGAGCCGCTCTAGCCAATGAACTGAACCCGAGGAGGGTGTTGTGGGAACCTCTGATTTATGGCCAGTCTTTTATGTAGCAACTTGGATTTGCGATTGGCATCCTGAGTTAGAAGAGGGTCACTGAAACTTCCAGTTTGTAGCCAGTTGGTCAGAAGCACAGGTCGCAATCTGGGCTTGCAACTGGCATCCAAAGTAGAGGGCAGTCTTATAGGACTAAGCACTTAGCTGTGGAATCTGATTCTATCACCAGGTAGATAATGCCAGAATTGAGTTGAATTATAAGACACCCAGCTGGTGTCCTAAGCATTGTTTGGTGATGTGGGGGGTAACCCCCACTCCACACAATGGGACTGGATTCAGAGCCTTTAATACTCCACATCACATGACATTAGGGAAATTAAAATTAAAGCAACAATGAAATACCACTGCACACTTATTAGAATGACCAAAGTCCAGAACACTGACAACACCAAATACTGACGAGGACACTGAGCACCAGGCACTCTCATCTGGTGGGGATGCAAAATAGTACAGACACTTTGGAAGACAGTTTGGCAGTTCTTACAAAACTGTACATACTCTTACCATATGATTCAGCAATCACATTCCAGCAATTCAGTATTTACCCATATGAGAGTTGAAAATTTATTGTCCACACTAAAACTTGCACAACAATGTGAATAGCTACTTTATTCACAACCGCCAAAACCTGGAAGCAACCAAAGATATCTTTCAGAAGGTGAACAGATACACCGTGGTACATTCATCCACACAATATTCAGTGCCAGAAAGGAAACAAGCTATCAAGCTATGAAAAGATACGGAGTGAACTAACTAACATATTAGTCAGTGAAAGAAACCAATCTGAAAAGCCTATATACTGTATGATTCCAACGATAAGAGACTCTAGAAAACGTGCAATTATGGAGACACTAAAAATACCAGTGATTTCCAGGGGTTTGGGTAGAGGGAAGGGAGGGATGAACAGGTAGAGCTCAGAGGATTTTTAGACCAGTGAAATTACTCTGTATGATACTCTCATGTTGTTTACATGTCATGATACATTTGTCCAAGCCTATTTATCTACAACACCAAAGAGCAGCCTCTAATGTAAACTATGGACTTTGGGTGATAATGATGTGTAAATGCAGGTTCATTGACTGTACAAATGTACCATTCTAATGCTCGATGTTGAGAATGGGGAAGGCTATGCACATGTTTCCCTACCTGCTGCTCAGCTTTGCTGTGAACCTAAAACTGCTCTAAAAATAAAGTCTACCAAAACAAATCAGAGTACCTTTAAGGAAAAGCACAACCTCCTAGAGTTCAATACAAATTTCAAAAGAACAGCTGAGTAAATACTGGTGTGATTTTTTCTATACTCTCTTTGCCTGTCAAAACTACATATCCTTCAAAGTCCAACTTGAACACCACTTTCTCAGTGATGTCTCCCCCAACTTCCAGACACACCTAGTTACTCCACTTTCTGAGATCCCATCCTGTCCTAACAGCATGTTATAGGAGTTCTCAAAATTTAGTAGGCATCAGAATTAACTGGGGAGCTTGTTAAAACACAGATTTCTTGACCCTGCCAGGATGTGGATTTGTGGATTCTGATACTGGACTCTATGAATTTCTAATATCTTCCCAGATGATGATGATGCTATTGGTTCCTGGACCATACTTAACAGTAGCGTTGTTACAGTTTATTCTATGTGTGGCTGGCTGAGACTGAGAGCTCAACAAGGAACCTAACCCGGCACGCAACAGACACTGAATAAACATCTTACTCTTTTTTGCTTCTTTTTATCAGCCTCTTCCTGTAGGTTTTGAAGGGCTTTTTGTGTGAGTTTCATGTTCAAGTCCTGCTCTTCTCTGTATTCCTGCTGAATATTCTCCATTTTCTCTTGGAGGGCTTTCTGCAAAGCAGCCCTTATTTCCTGTTTTGTCTTCTGTTTCTTTAGCTTATCCTGTTCATTCTCAAGTTTCACCTGTGCTTTGTTGCTTTCCTTTAGTAGAACAATAATGGAAATAATGATTAGTACAGTTGAACAAAACAAAGACATCAATGTATTTCATTTACGAGATGAGAATACAGGATTTCTTGGAAACACACTCCTGGATATAAATGGACTACAAGAAACAAAACTTGTCTTTTCATTGCTGAATTGGTATTAAGACTTCGTGAAATTACTGTGTGTGTGAGTGATTACAAAGTAATAAACAGTTGTGGAGTTAAAAAAGCAGAAAAGTATAAAGATAAATCACTTTTAATCATAAAAACCATTCACCCACTACCAATTTCAAACATTTCAGGGTACTGACCTTCCAGACTAGTCTTCTATGCACATCGAGATTTGGATACATTATTAAGCAGCAATAAGAGTCCAAAAATGGAAATGTGCACATCAGTTAAATTGAGAATTTTGCTCTTTATAAGTATCCCCCCATTCCTCTCGTTTTCTTATCTATCTGACACTCCTAGCTGGCTAAATTGCCTGGTCAACCAAGCCAATTTTAACTGGGGCACCAACGCTTCTGGGTGTTGTGAGTTTGGTAGAAAATCTGATCATGGTATATAAACTGAGGCATTAATCTTCCTGTCAAAGGCAGATGAACTCTCCTGGAGGGACAAGCCCTTGCCCAGCTTGACAGGAGATGACACAGTTACAGTGAAAAGGGATACAAACCCGAACTGATGATCTAACTGAGACTCACAACAGCCGTGATTACCATGATTTCTGGTGTATGAGAAGGCAGTTATATTCTAAATTTTACCATTAATGCCATGAGCATTAAATCCACACTGAATTATGAGGGTTAAATGAGATAATATAAGTGAAAATGCTCTGCAATAGTTAAGGAAAAACAATGGATATCAAACATGAAGGCCAGTGGGATAGCAGACCACCCTCTTTAAAAAATAAGATTGACAAAAAACAAAAAAGGTTGACTACACTAGGAGGAGGCGATCAGCCAAATCAGATTATGAAAAAGGTAAGCATGGAACTCAAGATTAAGAGACTTAACCACAGTTTACTTTGTCTTGATTTTACCAGGAAGGTTCTGATTTTACACACGTTGTGCTGATATGCTAAATTAACTGTACCCCTTTCAACTGCAAATGCGCCTGGATTTGAATGATACACTCTTTCTAAAAGAGACATAATAGGACAACCATGTTTGGATCCTAATTTAAATATCAAATAATTTAGAAAATGATGGAAATATGATGTTGATTTTAGATGATAAAAGGAATTACTATTAATTTCTTAAGGTTTCATATTGGCATTGTGTAAGATAATGTCCTTAATTATGTTGCTGTTTAGATGCATACTTGAGACGTAATTAAGGGGGAAATGACATGTCTGGGACTTTAAAACAAAAATGGAAGGGGGTGGGATACAGGAATCCAATATGTCAAAATGTAACAGCTGCTGAAACTGGGAGATGGGTATAGGAGGGCTCATTGTTCTCTCCAATTCTGTGCATTTTCAAATAAAATGCACAAAAATAAACTCAAAATGGCTTAAAGACTTAAACATAAGACAAGACACAATCAAACTGCTAAAAAAGAACATAAGCAAAACATTGTCTGACATCAACCATACAAATGTTTTCTTAGGAGAGCCTCCCAAGGCAACAGAAATAAAATCAAAAACCAATGGCACCTAATCAAACTTACAAGCTTTTGCACAGCAAAGTGAACCATAAAAAAAAAAAAGGGCAACCTACAGAATGGGAGAAAATAGTTTCAAATGATGCAGCTGACAAGGGATTAATCTCTAAAATATAAAAAACAACTTAAACAACTCAACAAGAAAAAAACCAACAACCCAATTGAAAATGGGCAAAATACCTGAATAGACATTTCTCCAAAGAAGATACACAGATAGCCAACAACCTCATGAAAAAATGTTTCACATCACTGATTATTAGAGAAATGCAAATCAAAACTACTGTGAGGTACCACCTCACACCAGTCAGAATGGCCATCATTAACAAGTACACAAATAACAAATGCTGGAAAGGGTGTGGAAGAAAGAGAACCCTCATACACTGCTGGTGGGAAAGTAAATTGGACAACCACTATAGAAAACAGTATGGAGGTAACTCAGAAAACTAAATAAAGAACTACCATATGACCCAGAGATCCCACTCTTGGGCATATATCCAGACCAAACTTTCCTTGATAAAAAGACACGTGTACCTGTATGTTCAAAGCAACACTATTCACAATAGCCAAGATATGGAAACAACCTAAATGTCCACTGACAAATTAATGGATTAAGAAGATATGGTATATATACACAATGGAATACTACTCAGCCATAAAAAAGAACAAAATGTCATTTTCAGCAATACAGATGGAACTAGAGACTCTCATACTAAGTGAAGTTAAGTCAGAAAGAGAAAGCCAAATACCATATGATATCACATATCTGGAATCTAATATATGGCACAAATGAACCTATGTACAGAAAGGAAAGAAACTCATGGACTTGGAGAACAGACTTGTGGTTGCCAAGGGGGAGGGGGAGGGGGAGGAAGTGGGATGGCCTGAGAGTCTGGGGTTAATAGATGTAAAGTATTGCATTTGGAGTGGATAAGCAATGAGATCCTGCTGTATAGCACAGGGAACAATATCTAGTCACTTGTGATGGAATATGATGGAGGATAATATGAGAAAAAGAATGTATACATGTATATGTATATATATATGTGTATATATATACACATATGACTGGCTCATTTTGCTGTACAGCAGAAATTAACAGAACAATGTAAATCAACTATAACAGAAAAAATAAAAACCTAAAAAATGCTCATATCATTATTTAATACATTGTTATAATTATAACATGTTATTACTATGATATTTATTTTATTTTATTGGTCTTTTTTAAGGTTGCACTTGCAGCATATGGAGGTTCCTAGACTAGGGGTCAAATCGGAGCTGTAGACACTGGCCTATGTCACAGATCCAAACCACATCTGTGACCTACACCACAGCTCACAGCAACACCAGATCCTTAACCCACTGAGCGAGGCCAGGGATTGAACCTGCGTCCTCATGGATACTAGTCAGATTCATTTCTGCTGAGCCATGACAGGAACTCCATTATAACATTTTAAAAGGCAGAATTTATTTCAAAATAATGATAAATAACATATCAGTGGTTGCCAGAGGTTAGGGTTGAGGGTGATAATGAAATAAAACATATATTTTAAGGCACCACAAGAAAATGTAAACATAAAACTCTTCTTTCTGTCCATTTGGGTATCCTCCCTCCCCCTTTATTGTGTAATGTGCACCTTCATTATACATTAACCAGATCTCCTCAAAGGTGGGAATGCCTGCTCAACCATAAAGATCAATTTTCTTTCTTTCTTCTGATGCCAGCAGTATAACTTCTTAGAAGATTACTATTCTTTTCCAACTCTGCAAAGGGTCATAGCGACTTATTACTTGCTTTGTACACACCTATCTGGCCTATGTATCTTTGGTGAACTTTATATAAAATGTCAGTGTCATTCTGCTGTACAATCCTTTGTTTTGAAAATGTATATGACTATGTCTCCAACTACTAACAGGCTTCTGAAAGTCTGTCTCCTGTGTTATGCTCTTTAGTCTGGCTTGAATAAAATTCTTTTCTTCCTAACTTGACTGTTATTTGAATTTTCATTGACAGAAGTTATAACTATAATGGAATAGCTGGAAGGAGTTTTTCTTTGAATGATGGAACAATTCTGTATCCTGATTTTGGTAGTGGTTACATAAATCCACAAAGGTTGTAAAATTTCATAGAATTATATGTCTTCCTTCAAAGAGTGTAAATCCAAAGACACTTTTTAGTTAAAGGAATAACTTTAGTTGAAAGTATTATACCAATATTAATTCCTATGTTTTTTAAGTATATACATATATATAGAGAGAGAGAGAGAACACAACAACTCTCTAATATTTTTGGCAGTGTGTGTGTGTGTGTGTGTGCACGCATGCAATTTCTTTTTTGTTTTTTTCTTTCATCTTTTTGTCTTTTTTTAGGACCGTACTTGCGGCATATGGAGGTTCCCAGGCTAGGTGTCTAATCGGAACTGTAGTCACCGGCCTTCGCCACAGCCACAGCAACACCAGACCCGATCTGCATCTGCGACCTACACCCCAGCTCACGGCAATGCTGCTGGATCCTTAACCCACTGAGCGAGGCCAGGGACCAAACACACAACCTCATCGTTCCTAGTCGAATTCGTTTCTGCTGCACCACAATGGGAACCGCCCCCCCACCAGGCAATTTCTTATTAGTCTAAAGTTATTTCCAAATATATATACACATTTTTTTGGCCACACCAGCAGCATATGAAAGTTCCCATGCCAGGGACTGAATCCAAGCATCAGCTGTGACCCACGCCACATCTGCAACAATGCCAGAGCCTTAACCCACTGTGCCAGGTCTGGGTTCGAACTCATGCCTTCAGCAGTGATCCCAGCTGCCACATAGGCAACATCAGATCCTTAACCCACTGTACCACAACGAACTCCCCCCAAAAAATTTTTTTAAAGGAAGCAGAAACAATGCGTTACAATAAAAAATAATAAATAAATAAATAAATAAATAAAAATAAAATAAATATTCTGTCTATGTCCTTGGTTCCTGGCACACAGATTCTAAAACCCTTAGCATCTGCACGGGGGTAAGATTATTGCTTGTAGCCAAATGAGATTATCAGTGACTGGAGCCCTTAAACAGCTTCAGGACCAAACCATGTGATCAGAGGGTTGGAACATTCAGCTCCACCCCTTGACCTCCAGGGAGGGAAGAGGGACCAGAGATTGAGTTCAATCACCAAAAACCAAGGATTTAATCAAATGTACCTATGTGGGAGTTCCTGTTGTGGCTCAGTGGTTAATGAATTCGACTAGGAACCATGAGTTCGTGGGTTCGACCCCTGGCCTCGCTCAGTGGATTAAGGATCCGGCGTTGCCGTGAGCTGTGGTGTAGGTCACAGACATGGCTCAGATCCCACGTTGCTGCAGCTGTGGCGTAGGCCAGCAGCTACAGCTCTGATTAGACCCCTAGCCTGGGAATCTCCATATGCCACGAGTGCAGCCCTAGAAAAGGTAAAAAGATTAAAAAAAAATGTGCCTATGTGATGAAACTTCCATAAACCCCCCCAAATGATAAGGTTCAGAGAGCTTCTGGGCTGGTGAGCACGTGAAGGTGGTGGCAGTGAGGTGTACCCAGAGAGGGCATATAAGCTCTCTGTTCCACTCCTCATACCTTCCCCTAAGCATCTCTTCCATTTGACCATCCCTGGGTTGTATACTTTACAATAAGCTGGTAATAGTAAGTAAAGCACTTATCCTAAGTTCTTTGAGTTGTTTTAGTGAACTGGAATCATGAGAATCTTGGACTTTGTAGCCAAGTTGGACATACCTGTGGGTAACCTAAGGACTCACTACCTGTGAGTGGGATTTGGAATGAGGGAAGGCTTGTGGAACTGAGCCCTTCAACCTGTGGAGTATGATGCTAACTCCAGACAGTATCAGAATTGAATCAAATTGTAGGACACCTAACCAGTGTCTTCAGAGAACTGTTTGGTGTGAGAAAAAAATCCTACACATTTGGGGTCAGAATTGTTGTGACTAAAAATAGTTCACTAAGGATCTCATACCAGAGAAGGAGATATATATATAGATATATATAGATATATATATATAGCAGTTTGGGAGCCACCATTTTGATTTTCTTAGAGATCTTTTACTTAGATAAGATCTTTTATCTTCAGGAGTTCCCATCGTGGTGCAGCGGTTAAGGAATCCGACTAGGAACCATGAGGTTGCGGGTTTGATCCCTGGTCTTCCTTAGTGGGTTAAGGATCCAGAGTTGCCATGAGCTGTGGTGTCGGTCACAGATGCGGCTTGGATCCCACGTTGCTGTGGCTGTGGCATCAACCGGCAGCTACAGCTCCTGTTAGACCCCTAGCCTCGGAACCTCCATATGCCGCGAGGGCTGTCCTAGAAAAGACAAAAAAAAAAAAAAGATCTTTTTATCTTCAAAATAAAATAGTCTTAAACCCAGAGAAGATTCCTGGAGCTCTACAAATACTTACCTTTGAAGTTTCCTATGGTTTCAAATTTCAATACTTGTGATTTCCCAGAAAAATATTACCTTTTTCCTAAATTTTGTAGTACTAAAGTATCAGTTGTTGAAATCTTTATATACATATAAAATTGATATTTTTTCAAGTGCTTTCACACATTTCCAGTGACACTGCTAATTTCTATATAGTAGGGACAGTGATCTTGAAGAAACAAAGGTATCGATGTTGGTGGTCAGGGGCTCACTGTAGCTGTTGTATAGTGCTTTATACAGGATTGGGAAACTGTCAGTTATCCATATCAAAGAATGGGAGGGATGTTGCAAAAATGCCTCTAGCCTTCCATGGCACTGCCAATGATTATCCCATTTCAGCCCCACAACAGAGACAAGTGCGTTTGGCCTCATTTTGCAGATGAAGAAACTAAGTCATAGTAGTAAAATAACTTGCCCTCTACAATGAGAGGGCACTATCACCTGGGCGTTGAAATCCAAGACACTGATCATGGCCTGTTGCCCTGTGAACCAGCCATGGCTATCAGGCAAACTGTATAGCAGCAGGCCTGTGAACTGTGTTTTATACCCACTGAATTGATCATCCTATCACAAGCATTTCACAAGACCCACCACAAGGCGTGCCTCCTCCTCCTTCAGCTGCCGTGCTGCCTGCCTTTGTGCCTGGATGCTGGTGATCTGGGCATTCAGCCCCAGGCGTGTGTTTTCTGCCAGCTCTTTCTGCCTCCTTGCTTCTTCCGCTTCCCGCTTCTCCTTGGCCAGTCGGTCTTCCTCCCAGAGCTTTGAGAACATCTGCTCTTCCACCAGTTTCTGCCTTTTCAGTTCCTCATTGAATGCTATCTGAGCTTTCCGCTCTTCACACACTGCCTTCTGATGGATACAAGACAACTCAACACGGAGCTCTTCACAGCATTCCCTGAAAGGACAATTTAAAAAAGAAACCCAGAAGAGTGGTTAGGGAAGATATGGTACATACACACAATGGAATGTTACTCAGCCATTAAAAGGAACGAATTACCAACATTTATAGCAACATGGATGGACTTAGAAATTATCATGCAAAGTGAAACCAGTCAGACAATTAGACAGCAACACCCAATGATACCGCTTACATGTGGAAACTAAAAGACACAATGAACCTT